>MKEJ01094367.1:0-17614 GCA_001753735.1 Embelia ribes
TGACCAAAAGCTAATTATAATAGCGAGTAAACATGATGAGCAAATGGTCTTATACAAATTAACGACGTAGCGTATAAAACAACGTGTCTCTATACAAACTCTAGTAATTTAGATTTCATGAGAAGTGGTCTAGCATTTAGTTGGATACGTTTTATGAAAATTTCAGCCCAACCATTTTTTGTATGAGTATATGCAACAGGATGTTAGACGTTTATACCTATAGATATGCAATAGTCATCACAAGTTCGTGAGGTGAACTCACCAGCATTTTCTATAAGTATAGACTTGATTGGATGATTTGGAAATTGGGCTCGTAAACGGATGATTTGAGCTAACAACCTAGCAAAGGCAATATTTCTAGTTGATAATAAACAAACATGTGACCATTTGGATGAAGCATCTATCAACACCATGAAGTAGTGAAATGGACTACAAGATGGATGTATTGGCCCACATATATCACCATAAATGCGTTGTAAGAAATTAGATGATTCTATATCTACTTTAAAGGGAGAAGGTCTTGTGATCAATTTACCCATTGAACAAGCAGTACATGTAGCGAGACCTGGATGATCGAGACGATCATGCCAAAAGATAAGTGCTTTTGAGTCTCAATGAGCTTCTTGTGATTTGTTACACTTCTGGTGCATTATGGAGTGCATTTCAATGAACTTGATTGTTGGAGAATAAGCACTCAATTTCTCAATCACAAGCTTCTGGCCTGAGACGATAGTTGTTATATAAAAATAGTCTTATCACCCTCATTTCCAGTCTTAACATGATATCCATTTCTGTGGATATTTTTGAAACTTAATAAATTTCTATTTGACTTGGAAGAATTGAGAACATCTTCAATACATAATTTGGTATCCTTGGGCAATATAATATACGCTATTCTGGAACCCTTTATTAAGTTATGTGATCCAGAAATCGTATTAATATTTGCGACATGTGATTTAATATTTATAAAAAACTTTTTATCCTGAATGAGACCGTGTATGGTAGCACTATCCAATATACATATATCTTTCTTAGTGCTAGTTTTGAAATCCATACCACTATATAAAAGAAAATGTATTTTATTAATATTAAACCAAATAATACATTGATAAAATATACAAGATAATCATGTGAAACATACAACTAGCCAACTTATTTTACATATACTAACACACATAAATACCAAGTTTTAATTGTCTCTGGGACCGTCGAATATAAATCACCAACATCAAGTGAGTGATAGTAGAGGATTCAAATTTTGAGTTGGGATTTTCAATATTAGCAAAGTTTGTTTCAAGTTCTTTCATTTTTTGTTTAACCGATTCTTGGAAAAAGGTCGACAATATGTTTAGGCATGTGACTTGTGCGAGACCAATGATTAGTTTTTCCACATCTATGACAAACGCTTGAATTGTGCTCTTTGGGGGCATATATTCCTTGCTTTTCCCATACTTTTTTATTTGCTTAGGTTTCTCCACTTTAGGTGGCAGTTCTCTTATGATCTTTTGTTACTACCATATTTTTTCTTGTATCTACGTCCCCGGCCTCGACCCTGCCTCTTACTATGATTTTGGTATTCAACAACATTTACTTCTGGAAATAGTGTTGTGCCAATTGGACAAGTTTGATGATTCCCAAATAAAAGTTCATTATTTTCTTTTACCATGAGAGGACACGCAATAAACTTAGAATACCTTGTAAATCTCCGTTTTCGATATTGCTGCTACAGGAACATATTTGAGACATGGAAAATTGAGAAGGTTTTTTCAAGTATGTCAACATCGGTGACAATTTCTCCACATAATTTTAATAAGGAAACTATTTTGAACATTTCTGAGTTATATTGCTTTATAGATTTGAAATCCTAGAGTCTCAATTGCATCCAGTCAAACCGAGCTTTTGGAAGTAACACGAGCCTATTATGCTCATATCGCTCTTGTAAACTCCTCCAAAACTCAAGTGGATTAGTAACAATTATATATTACACTTTCAATTGCATATGGAGGTGGTGGCGAAGGAAAATCATAGCTCGAGCCTTGTCCTGTTGAGATAACACATGTCCTTCAATAATAGAATCGTCAAGATTTTCAATAGCTAAATGAATTTGAGCATCAAGAACCCAGGACAAATAGTTATTGCCAGATACACTAAGTGGAGTAAATGAAACCCTTAGTATGTTAACCTTTTCTATCATAAGAGAGAAAAAATATTAAGCACAAAATGAAATAGAAAAGCAACTAATAAAAGTATTATGGCAATAAATATAATTTTTTTGGGAATTACTACCAATCTTCAGGATTAGGGTATTTAATTAAACTAATTCTTCTGGAATTATCTCTCACTCAATCTTCAAAATTAATCTCATGAAATTACTTAATAATCTTCCAGATTGATTTTAGATTTGTCATAATATTAATTCTCCAAGAATTAATTAAATACCAATCTTTTGGATTGATCAATTAAAGATATTAATTCTTCATGAATTAATAGCGTCAATCTTCAGGATTGGTGATGAAATTTTAGAAGTAAATGTAAGCCTATACAATACAAATAATGTAATAAGTATTACCCAAATTGAAGGGGTATACATGGATTTTTGCATAAAAATTTGGATGACAATGGAAAAATTGCAAAATTACGACGGACTACTAAGGTAATTTACAAATGAAAATGACATTTGACATAAAAGCTTTGCAAACTGACAATGACATTTGATAGAAAAGTTTCTGTCAATTGTATATATGTTTAAAATTAAATTGTACAAAGTATTACCAAATATTTATCTAAAAATATGATTGGACTCGGCATAATATATCCTTAATAATAAATTTTCACATAAGAAGATCGTATTGATAACGTGTTATAATCATACTCTTAAGAATCAACCATAAAAATAAGTGCACAAACAAAATGAACACCAAGATATACGTGATTCGGCTCATCAACACTTCTGGATCGGGCTCAGTCTACAAAACAAAATATTTGTAGATTTTTCACTATTTAAAATATGATTACAATTAGTATAATAATTTTTCTTTTTCTATTATTTTTCTTGCTACTTTATCTCTTTATTGTTCAATTGAGGCAATATTTACTATGGTTAAATCAAATGATGCATACCATAATAACACATGTATCACGACAAAAATGTCATTAATTTTGTTTTCATGTGCTTATTTTTTTTAAATATCTCACTTAACGTTCAGATTGGAAAATGATCTACATGAAAGTTGAGAAAGTTACAATTTGACCATTTCTACTTTGTCATCCTAATTTTACACTTTGTTTCTTTAAATTTTTATAAAGACTGACTATTCCTTTCAACATTCATGGAACAGCTTCCTAAGGACTTGTTCGTTTTCAACATTTAATTTCTAAGTGTTTTTTTTTCAACTCAAATGTTGAACTGTATTTATTTCCTCAACTTTTAAGTTGCGAATTTTCATTGTTTTCATAAAAAAAGTAAAAACTTCAAGTTATAAGCATCCAATTTTTTCACGGAGTCGCAAATTTTTTTTACTTAATATGCAACTAAAAAATAGACAAATATGAGAGGATGAATCATTAATACTCACCTTTGGAAATTGGAATCATATATGCACGTAGAAATTATGCATAAAATGATGTATTAGCAATGTATGCAGGTGGGCAAGTATAAAGCTAGGAGTGAACATGCCCGCGAGATGCGAAAGAACGGAGAGAAAGTCGGATTTGGAATTACAACTAGTAGGCGAACCGACGGGGGAGTATTATGATGTGGTGATGTTTTTTGGAATCATAGATATATTACAAGACTATGACATTACAAAGAAGCTTGAGCACGCATACAAGTCCATCCAACACGATCCCACGTCCATCTCAGCTGTTGATCCAAGGCAATACTCGAGGCGATTCCAAGACTTTATTACTAGGATTTTTTACGAAGACAGTTAAGCTCCGGTGGACGCAAATAGAAATGTTTGGACGTTGGTCCATAAGTTACCTGGGTTTCTTTTTTCTTTTCTCATTCCAACCTAACTTATTTTAGCATATTTACAAATTTGATCTTTTTTCGGCTAGGTACAACTATTTTGCCAATGTCCATGTTAAATGATTGTGTATTTTGACCCATGTTAGAAGAAAGATAGAGCTTAGTCTCTGTTTTCCAAATTTTGAAGGAAGCAATAATATTACTCGAGTTCACTTCTACACAAGTTTCTGGTATTAAGGTTCGGAGATTGATATTTGGGGAGTTAGGTAGTGCTCGGACTGAATTTATAGCCTGGTTAAAAAATTTTATGAATTGAGTTCAACCAAGATCAAGTTTGGTTTATCATAAAGCTCCCATTTTGAGGTTTTAAGCTCGAAAAGTTACAAATCTTGACCTCTTAAATTTTGCTGCAAATTTATTCTGAGATGTTATGTACTCAGATTTTCAGTCAATCATCCAACAATAATAATGATAAAGCATCTCATATTTCTATATATTAGCCACACACGTGATGTGCAATTCAAACTGTGACTTTAAATATGTAAAAAAAATCCAATCAATAGATGAAGATGGTTACAATAAAAATAAGAGCAAAAGAAAGGCACAACAAAAAAATTGAAAACTTGAAACCCATAAATAAAAATTGTGACTACAGCAAAAAGCATCCCAAATACATAGTACACTTTACATTTATTTTTATATTCAAAATCTGTTTTTTTAAGTTTAATTCTGCATAATAATTTTAAATCTATTTTTTGAAACTGGCTTTTTAATTTTGTTTCTTAAATCTGTACAAATAGTTTGTACTATGTTTTAAAATATTTTTTTGAAATAAAATTTAGCAAAAAATAGTTTTAAAATTATTTTACAGTATTTTTTTCTTAAAAGGATATTTTAAATTTATTTTTGAGAAATTTGAAGATGAATACGTAGAGACATTTTCTAAAAATTATGTCCAAATTTGTCTTTAAAATCTGTGGAAAATAATTTTAAAAGAATCTATTGATATTTTTTTTTAAAAAAATACTGTTTTTTTTTAGTAAACTATAATATATGTACAAATAATTGATGAAAATAGAACTACAAATGTTATATACATATATATATACACACACACGGAGAACCTCCAACACTAGGAAACAAGTTTTGAGCACCAATGTTCCTTTGAAGGTGAAGTACCTTTAATTGTCCCAATTACACAGGCAAGTTCGCTATATTCCTGTTTTTGTTTTTGTTTCTCCTCTTGCTTTAAATAAAAACATGATATGTGTTTGTAACGTACCACCATTTTTTAACAAAGATAAATGAGGAAAATATTTGTTCAATAAACTTAAAAATATTCATTGTCATAATCAATTTCCATTTCCACAGACCGGCACGGTGGAGAGACCACTGCAGTTTGTAAAACTACAACAAATAAAGCTCACATTTTTTAACATACCGTATAGAACACAAATAAGTTTATGCATCGAATAGTCAAAGGAAAAGAATGGTCTTCATACACAGACGTGAAGATTTATTAAGCTCATAAAAAATACGAAGAAAAAAAAAGCAGAATAATCGCAGTTGTCAACACCAGTCACCATTAAACTACTATAAATTGATTCTAAAAGGTATGTAAAAGCAGAACCCAAATAATAGTCTCTGACAACAAAGAAATTATATTTGCTTAGGAAGGTAGCGGCGACGGATTCTTAGATAGCCAAATTTTCCAGCTCCAGGAGATGAACCTTCAAAAAGAAATGGCATATATCCAGTTGCAGCTTTGTATCTCTGCTGAATCTGGGTGTTCAAACAAAGAAAGCCATTGACTCAACAAAATTACACACATGATTATCCCTAAAAACAAAAAAAAAAATTCACCACCATAGCCAATGCATTGGAAACTAATTAACCGACTTTCTCATTTATCCCTTATTCAGAGCATTGAGTCAATCATAAATTCAATTGAATGATTTCTTTTGGCATTGTTTGATTAAAGATGATTTAATGTGGAAAACAAATTAACTGACTTTCTCGTTATGTTTTTGAAGGTCTAAGGATATATATCGTACTGAAGAGTGACCATGAATGTGGCAGACGATTAGGTTTAGGGTTAAGGGTGACTCAGGTTGGGGGTGAAAGATCATTATTGAAGTTAAATTTTGAAGTGAACAATTTTTCTTACTTATTTTGCTTCTTAGAAATAATATTAATCAGTTTTTAAACATATATATTACTTTTACTAAATTATAAACTAGTTGACTGAGATTACGAAATTATATCTCTGTTTCTTTTGATAACCAGTAGAGGCTTCCTCCATACTTCTCTCTACAAAAGAGTGTTCCACCAGAGGCTTCCTCCATACTTCTCTCTACAAAAGAGTGTTCCACCAGCAGCCAGATACGGCTGGAAGGGCACCAGTGGTGCTGCGATCTGGATGGCTATCAAAATGGGATGATATTTTTTGGGCTTTGTGACAGCTGCTCACCGCTTCTAGGATATAGGCTCTTTGGGGCACGGGAAGAGAGTCCGGTCATGGGATCGCGTGGAGATTATGGTACCAGTGGAACTGATAATACATATTTATATGCATTAATATGCAGTTAAAACGGAGCAAAATCCGATCTTATCCCTGGACATGTGAACTAAGGAGCCAAGTTGCAAATAACGGTGTCCATCAACGAATAATTGGAGTAATTGTCAGTGCTGATGTTTGGGATTAAATTTTAAAATATAATGTAGGGTAGCAAATTACAAAAGCTGAATAAATGTAGGTAGTAATAAAAATTTTCCCAGAAAATATTCACTGAAATAGTCCAAGTATGTCTAATTTAACATGAGATAAATTCAAATAGATTGGACGATACCTCGAGAATTTGTTCGGTGCTCCGAACACAATTCCTTCCAATGGCACAAACTGTGCCACCAGATCCACCCCCAGTAATCTTAGCTCCATATAAGGTCCTTTCATCAGCCTTAAATTTCCTACTATGTTGCATTTCCTGCACCAGCTGGACCAGCCTGTCAGTCCCATCCGAACCAAGTCCACAAGCACTGTAACTGTAGTGGCACTGCACCACAACAAAACTTAAAGCATCAAAATCTCTATTTGATAGGCTGATCTAAAAAGGAATACAGTAAACATTTCTGTGCACAATTATACCAGACTCCTAAGGATGTAGTATGTACTAAGGCTTATTTGGTTGCAGCCCATAAGCTCTAGCTTTTTTGCATTAATGCTAGATAGTATTTGGTTGCCCAATTTTTAAACTGAGCTTATTTGCTATTTTGGCCTAAATAAGTTCAAAGTTTATAGCCGGACACATCAAGTGTTTTCTTTAGTTAGAAACAAACTGACTTATTTGCTTAAAAATTGCAACCAAACTAACCCTAAATTTCAGCTTATCAAGATGCCTTAGCACAAAGCCTTCATATAATGTTTTGACTTGGCAACAGAATGATTAGATTAAATGTCAAATCGAATCAAATGTGTGTCCAATAAAAGCCAAAATCATGCACCAGTAAAATGCCCTTGAATCAAATGAGTCCAATAAAGCCAAAACTATGTACCAATAAAATGCCCTTGGACGGAAAATGCAACTAGCCAAAAGTTGACCACTCACGGAATCACCACTTGATACAGAAATGAAGAATATCAAGCTTAGGATTTAGTTTCTTTAAGTAGTTTTATTTAGTTAGGAATTACGGTTTGGGTAATTCCATGTGTAGGCAATTAGGGTTTCTCGAAGGAAATTAGGGTTTCTGGAATATCAACTAGATAGTTTTATTTGTTCCCAAGTTTGAGTAGGCAATTAGGGTTTCTTGAAGGCTTGTATATGGGGTCTTATGATGTGTTAAACTTTGAAGAGCATTTTATGAAATAAACTGTACAGTTTAATGAGAAAAGAGTTCCACACACGTCACTAAAAATCCATACTGTATCAATAAAATACTCTCTAAAGAAACATATCACAAGGCTTATATAAAGATCTTCAAGAAAAACCTCGGAAAAAAATAAAACAAATAACAGAAATCCAAAATTACTTTTAAATTTATTCCTACCATATTCCTAATAATCTGCATCACTCGGGTAGCCCATTTTTCTGTAGCTCTCTTTGGACCTGGGAGGTTGGGATGTACTGTTCCCTTTCCTTTGATGAAAACTTTAATGTAAAACAAAAGGGACATATGATTCTCGAATTTGTTAAAAGACTCAGCACAATATATGGAAGTATATCCCAGAAAGAAAAGCACTCAAATTAGGAATGACATGGTGTTAATTTCATATAACAACAGCGATGCAGCTGATAATATTCACAATGAAATTCCAGGTGATATCACTACAGTTCAATGGTGATCAAACAAGCATTTAGAAGATTAACATCTGTATTGATTGGTAAGGAATCTAGCATAACCAGATATTCTGAAGTACCTGGTACATTAATTCTCCAAGGGCAGTGAGTTGCTCATCTGATGGAGCAGAAGTTAAAAGAGCTTTAAAGGCCTGCGCAGAAAGTACACAGAATTATCCCTTACAATATAATGTAATGAAGGAATCTAAAGAAAAAACTGTTAGATCATAAATTACCCAAAAACTAAGTTCAAAAGAATGCAGCTCAACAATATGTATGAAATAATATAACACCATCAACTGAGGTTTAATGCCATGGCCAGTTTCACGTAAACATATACATTTTTCTTGTGGCATAGGCTCTTCTGTGGGCTATAGAGAGAACACTCACTTAAATCAACTTCATGTAGCAACAACAAAGCAAAAGGAGAAAACAAGAAGATAGCAAGACAAAAGCAAGAAGCAGCAAATTCAAATTTTAAAGAACTTGTTAAGTTGCTAAACTTCGTCCAATGGCAGAGAGGAGATACACACGCTAAATAGACAAATACTATCCCTCACAACACCTATCCTATTATCTTTCTAATCTACCTCAACTACCCACAGAGGAAACATGAAACCTTAAAAGTCAAGCCATGGAAATAAAAGTGTAACAAGTAGTGATGTATCATGGGCCATGTAGACTAAGTCTTCAGCTTTTGTGTTTTTTCCCCTTTATGTGAAAGACTCCTTGTGTCAAAGTTTTAAATAATGGTGACGGCTGCTGTAAAATAACGGTGGTAGTGTAATGGTTTTGAACCGCAACGGCCGTAAGGTAATGGAAGTGAAAATCGGAGCCACGAATTTTTGTCATCTTTACAAAATTTTTTTAGCGCTATTGTAACGGTAATGGTGGCGGTGTAATGGACAATATCAAAACCTTGGTTTGTGTATTATACACCGAAAATTCAGAAAATAATTAAATTATAGGGGAAACCAATATTGCATGGGAGAAAAAGAAAACAAAATGAAAATTAAGAGGAAAATCTAAAATTTTTACAACAAATAAAACTGTGATAAAACCATTAGAATGGGCCAAGCAAAAAGGCATGGAGAGAAACTACCAAGTTTCATACTACCGAATTTTTTATTTTTTATTTATAGTTCCACATTTAAATTATGTCATCTGGTCCAGAAATCCCAATTGCATTAAATTATCGATATCAATATCTTAGACACCGACTTTCAAGTGGCCCCATTCAATAATAAAAACTTGTGATTGGAAGGAATAATCCCCCCATCATCTGGTTCATACCAGAAAAACACGCAAATTACAGTACCCATTAATAAGAACTGATATCGCAACAATCACTATGCTGCCAAATAAGAATTCAAACCTTGACTCGGAAATTCTCATATATTGGATGCTTTGCAGCTGCTCTGAGTCCATATATCCGCTTGAGGTCAATCACCGTAACTGGATCATTGTGATCAAGATACTGCTCCACAAATGTCTCACCAGGCAAAGACTCGGGGAGTATCTTAGAGTAGAGAGCTTCATATCTACATAGGAAAAGATTAAACCAACAAAAATTTACACATACAGACAACTTTTACTAGTTATAAGATCAGACAGAGAATAGCTATATAAATTAGTTTCACCACTTTTAAGGGGTGACAATTTTAATTAAAATCAGAGTTGAAGTAGCTCTGATAGAGTATAGCTATCAATAAATTAGCCCATACCGATGAGGAGACAAGTTGCACAGGTAATCTAATGAAGCCTCAGTTTGAAGCAGTTCAACACCATCCTCCTCCAACTCATCATTGTTCTCATATGCACTTGACGGCGAATGAGACAACTGTTTTGAAGCAAGAGACTTTATCATCTTTCTGCCCATAAAAGCACCAACCCTGACAGATCCATAGTCTGCGCCCCCGACACTGTGAAGATGGATACTAATGTCTGAGATATAATTTTATGTGTCATCTTTATTTTTGGGAATGGAATGAATATAAGTATGACAGTGTGTCCAAAATGTTAGATATGTATATATATTTATTAATTTATTAAATTAAATATATACCATGTTTGCCTGTAACTTATTGTATCTTATATAGTTAAAGTTGACTCTTATTCTACATATTGAAGAATGAAATTGCTTGAATGTTCTTTATCTTTCTACAAAGTAGTGCATCTCTATGTAAATTAGATTTGAACCTTGAGCAGTCCAACAATGCAAGTGTTGGAAAACCAGTCAATGTATTTTTCAATAATAAAAATCGGGTCTTTATGCTGGCATTGCACCATTTCAAACCTACACTGCCACACTTATTCAAGATAGTAAACTATGTACATGTTAACCAGTAAAATTGTTTAAAGGTTCTTTATCTATCCACTGAATGAATTTGTATGTAAAATCAGATTTGACCCTTGAACAATCCAATAATGAAACTGTTGCAGAACCAGTAACATAAGATGCATTATGTATTCCATGAAAAAATTATCAGAGAGAACAATGGAAAACATAGGTTCAGTGAACAGTACATGAATAAGCAATTAGAAAAGCAATCAAAGCGTGCAGGGCTCTTCGTCATTTCTGTTACAGTTTCTGAGCATCTAAAAATTGACAGGTTCTCACATAACTCTATAACATATGATTACAAATTATTTATATATAAATAATTATTGAGATATGAAATATTATCTCAAGTCTCCCTGCCTCTAATAGATTCACATATTGGAAAGTCATGAACAAAAGAAGGAAAAACCAATGTCTCCTAAATCCTCAAATCATTTAGATTAATAAATTTAATTTTTACATCAAAATCTCACATGCATTTCTAATCATGCAGATAATATATTGGTACAATGCATGGGTTAAAATACTAGTTTAAAACAAAATTAGGTTTGGATACTAAACCCATATGTAGAGTACGGATCTTTTTACAAACACATGGAACCTCAAGCTAAACCTTTGTGGTTAAGAGTTTTCATCTTTTTATATGCTTGCTATTTATCACATCCACTTTCCGGTCGTAAGAACACTGGTACTGGAGTATAGGCGATGGAGATCATAGGGTGTAAGCATAAACAGGACCTTGTTCACTTTATAAGTTCCTGGTTCTTCACCCATGCTGTCCAGGGACTCTCTTACAGCTTCTACCCATCTTCATTATTTGAGATTGCTTAGAGCTTGTCAGCCAGAGAGTGCACTTCCTAGTTTCGGCTTTCGAAAGGTGTGGCATAGGTCAGTTGCACCTTTGACAGTCAGATAAAGGTAGTCATCCATACATAGGGAAAAGTGAAATAACTGTATAGTTTACCTTGTGCACCAATGGACAGAAGGGTATTGCGTGGTTACCCATCTCTTAACCCTTTTTGAGCGACAATGTTCTCATTGCATCCTTCCCGTCAGCAATGCATACAGGGGGCACATGTCCCAACAATCACCCCCTTGTACCATTGAAAATAGAGAATCCAACCTCTATTCACGAAATTCTAACAAAATTTCCAAATTACTCTGGTCAACTTCAGTCAGATCTCTCTCAGCCCGATAGTATACCACTGAAGCCATCACCTAATCATCGACCAATATTCATCCTAGAGTTGTAATACAAAACAACTATACACCCTTTCTATGAACAACAGCTTACATACACACTAAGAACCTCCTGTTGCAACTTATTAAATGTGCCATACAGATTATTATCACCAATAGTTCTAAAAAACCTATGCAGCTTGTTTTGCTTCTACGTCCATCTTACTACTCAAAAAAATAGAAGGAAAAAAAAAAGTATCACAACATGAAAATCTGGATGACATAACATTTACAACATTGATAAAAAAAAAATGAGACGAAAAACTCGTACCTATGCCTTATTCCGGAATCAATTCCCCAAAACCGTATATGATATGGAATCTCGACAAGCCCTAACACCTCAGCTGGCTGCATTTGGATAATAAGCACAACCTTCATAAGACTTATCACTTCATTATAACTATTTTGTATGTGATTTGTAGAATATTAAAGACAAATACCTGACAAATCATAGCCAGAAGTTTGTTGGCTTCTCCACATGCTGATGTCATCTGGTCCATCACACCACATGGAGCCCCAACAACGTGATTCTCCACCTATGATATAAATTCTGAGTACTGAGATATATAACACGGATACAGGAAGCTTAATATAAAAGAAATGATGCAATGCGAGGTACTTATTTAAGTCTAACCTTTTGGCACAACAAAGCAAGATCCCTGGGCCTGATGTCGAGTCCTAGACAGAGTAGAAGAAGTACAGGTCAATGACTTCTTTGGCCCTTGGACCCCCAAAAAACTAGCTTTACGTTAGTCTAAAAAAGAACTTGTTTAATAGTTTCTTCCATTTCTCTTACCATGTTAATAATATGGACACATGGAGAACATATCATTTTGCCAGGATTCAGTGTTTTAGTCTATGAGATAATCCATATGACGTTTCCAAGTAGGAGGATGATATCATGCCAAAAGAAAGTTGACTTTGACAGAACATCGTGAAATGGCATTAACTGTAGGCTGTTACAAATAGTTTAGTACCCTGTTTAAGCAAAATTCTATTGAACAATGTCATGGGCAATAATGCAAGTAATGAAAGTGGTGTATTTGGACTCTGTCAACTCCTCAAGTAGCATGCATTCTTTCTTTGCCTGCGAGTCAAAACTCTCTCGGTACTGGTCGAGTCAATATAACAGTTCCATGACGAGAGATTTGCTCCATTAGTATTTTCCTTGCCAAAAGTCAACGAGTTTGTGTTGAAGTTGGGTCACCCAAAACTCGAACAGAATTGAGGAGAACACTTGAGTGAGTTAAAAGTTGACTTCGGGTCTTTAGCTGCATGATGCTTTTTATCTGAAAGTAGACTCAGCCTTCCATTATTGTCTCGGCTGGCCTTGGAGAGTAGAGTTTGGATAAGTATTTTTTGCTAATGTTTTCTAGTAAAAGCATTGTGAAGCGAAGAGTGTAACTGACGTAATCTGTTATGGCCCGTGAATCCACATAATACAATATTGTCCCGCTTTGGGCAAAGTTATACGTGCAGTACTGAAACTTCATAGGGAGGTTACCCATCCTGGGATTGCTCCAGCACGAGCACGCTTAACTTTGGAGTTCAAACCAACTCAACTCCCGCACGGCTTTAAAATGCGTTGTATTTAGTAGGTTCATATTTTTACTTAAAAATCACATCCTCATCTATTACTCGGGCGATGTGGGACTAGTGGTTGTTCCCCCTTGACACTTAGTAGCTTGCCCAGCGTGATAGCCTGCCAATGCGCCAGTTTGACAGCATCTCATGCCCGCTCGTTGACGTTCACCCACACACACCCGCCCACTCACAGTCGGGATGCTACAGAGGAGTTGTATAAGCAAATTATCTATCTTGAGCAGAAGGGGTTTATTCTGCCTAGTTCGTCTCCTTGAGGTGAACCAGCTTTATTTGTTTTGAATAACGATGGGTCTGTGAGGATGTGTATAGACTTTCAGAAGTTGAATCATGTGACGATCAAGAACAAATACCCATTGCCACATATCGATGATTTATTTGACCAGTTGTGGGGGTCTCGATTCTTTTTGAAGATCGATCTGTGTTTGGGGTATTATCAGTTGCAGGTGCGAGGGGAAGATATAGAGAAGATAACATTCCGAACTCGGTAAGGGTACTACAAGTTTCTAGTTATGCCATTTGGTCTTACAAATGCACCTACGGCTTTCATGGATTTGATGAACTGCATTTTTAGACCATACCTATATCGCTTTGTGGTGGTCTTCATTGATGATATCCTGGTTTATTTGCCTACTAAAGAGACTCATAGAAAACATATACGGATTGCTCTATCGACACTTTGGGAGCATCAGCTCTATGCTAAGCATTTGAAGTGTAAGGTTTGGCTGTAGGAGGGGAAATTCCTCGAGCATATAGTTTCTGAAAGTAGAGTTATGATGGATCTAGCGAAGGTTGAAGTAGTGATTAATTGGAAGCATCCTAAGTCGGTATTCGAGATACGCAGTTTCTTAGGGTTAGCCGGGTACTGTCGATGGTTAGTTCATGACCTTTCTCGATTGGTAGCCCTAATAACGAGACTTACTCGCAAGGCGGTGAAGTTCAAATGGGATGCAAAGTGCGAGGAGTCCTTTTTACAACTTAAGGATTTGCTCACCTCGGCTTCTATTCTTGTTATTCTGGAGTGAGAACTTGGCTACACGGTATATTACGATGCATCAAAGGAAGGACTGGGTTGTAGTTGATGCAACTCGGGAAAGTGGAAGCCTATACGTGAGGCAGCTTAAGGTTCATGAGAAGAATTATCTGACTCATGATCCTGAGCTTGGAGCGGTGGTATTCACATTGAAGGTATGGCCACATTACCTCTATGGCGAGCAATTCGAGGCATTTTCTAGCCATAAATCCTTGAGCATGTGTTTACTTAGCGGGACCTTAATATGCATCAAAGGCAGTGGGATTTTAATATGTATCAGAGGCATTGGATAGAGTACCTAGATCAATATAACTTTGATCTAGAATATAACTCGGGGAAGGCTAATGTTGTGATAGATGCTTTGACTCGCAAGACTCGATGTAATCTAGCTTGTCTAGCTGCAAATGAGTGGGAGAGGATGTGGGTGATGAATGAGTATAGGTTGGAGTGCGTGGAAGAAGTTGGAAATCAGGCTACTTTGTTTACAATCGAAGTGGTACCTACTTTGATTACTCGAGTGGTTAAAACTCAGTATGTTGACAGTGGATCGAATGGGTATCATGAGCGGATTTTGAGGGAATAAGGCCTTGTTGGTTGGTCGATGTAGAAGATGGTGGACTTCATTTTCAGGGCCGTTTATTCATTCCAGAGTCGATTCGAGATAAGGTTTTGCATTAATCTCATCATTTATGATTGGCAGTACATCCCGGGTTTACCAAAATGTATTATAATGAGTTGCATCAATTTTGGTGGCCCAGAATGAAGAAGGATGGGGTGGAGTTCATATCTCGATGTTTGACATGTTAGCAAGTGAAGGCTGAACACAAGAGGCGGGGGGATTGCTTAGACAGCTGCTAGTTCCTGAGTGGAAGTGGGAGTAGATTACTATGACTTCGTGGTAGGTTTGCCAAAACTACAAAGAGGGAACAATGCTATTTGGGTGATCATGGACATAATGATGAAAGTGCTCATTTTCTACCGATACGTTTCACTGATTTAGTTGAGAAGCTGCATTAGAAGTACATCGATGAGATTGTTCGGTTACATGGGGTTCCGATATCTATTGTATTGGATCGTGACTCATGATTTATATCATGCTATTGGTCTAGGATTTAGGAAGCCTTAGGGACTAAACTATCATTGAGTACGGCGTTTCACCTACTGACGGATGGCCAATCGGAGCATACGATGCAGATATTGGAAGATATCCTTTGTGCTTGTATGCTCGATTTTGGGAGTAGTTGGGAGGATCATGTGGGCTTGATAGAGATCATTTACAATAATAGTTATCATGCAAGTATCGAGATGGCACCATTTGAGGCATTGTATGGGAGATCATGTAGATCTCCTTTGTGTTGGGCCGAGGTTGTAGATGGAGCTTTGTTATGTTCGGAGTTAGTATAAGAGACTACTCATAACATGAAGTTGATCAAATAGAGGCTCAAGATAGCTCGGAGTCATCATAAGAGCTATGCAAATTAGAGGAGACGGCCTTTGGCTTTCGATATTGGAGAGCATGTACTCTTAAAAATCTCTCTGAAGCAAGGGGATTATGAGATTCAAGAAGAAAGGGAAATTAGCGCTGCGATATATCGGTCCCTTTCTTATTCTCGAGGTGATCGGTAAGGTCGCATACAGATTGGCATTGCCACCTCAGTTGGCAGGAGTTCATCTGGTCTTTCACGTATCAATTTTGAGAAAGTACATTCGAGATCTGTCCCATATGATTAACATGATGACTTACATATGGGTGATGATGTGTCGTATGAGTTACGACCAATTCATATTCTTGATTCAAAGGATCAGACCTTGCGAATACGATGCAATTGTTTGGTCAAAGTATTGTGGAAGCATGGCTCGAGTGAAGAATTGACTTGGGAATGTGAAGAAGCTATGCAAATGGTATATCCAGAGTTGTTCATCAATTCTGGTACGTTCCTTCCCTTTATATAATATACTAATTTCGGGGATCAAATTTCCTAAGTGGGGGAGTAATATTCCGGAAATTCCTAAGTTAATTTTTTTCATTCATGCTAAGCATATAGAGTGCATAGAGTTGGCATTTCATTCACTTGTAAAGTGGGAGAATTACTTCGTTGAAGTGTTTATGGTATTGACGGGTTTCGTAAGGTGAGATTGAAGAGTCTTTGGAGACTTGTCAGAGTGTGTTTTGGTGTAAAAATATGTCCTGAAGGGTGGAGTGAAGGAAAGAATTGATTTCGTAATGAGTTGTTGAAGTGTCTTATTTTGGGGTAAAAAAGGAGCCGGTGTACCAGTACACCAAGTGTGGTGTAACGGTATGCAATTGAAGTTGAAACCACTGAGAGTCGTTATACAAGTGTGGTGTAATAGTATATTGCAGGGTAACGGTACACCAATATGTTGTAACAGTACACCAATGAACTATAAACCCTTTGGGAGCTATCACACAAATTGGTGTAACGGTACAAAGGTGGTGTAACGATACATCAATAAAGGTATAATAGTACACTGATGTAACGGTACACCAAGAATAGTGTAATGTTACACCAAAGAGAAGATGAGATACTAGGGGTCGGCACACCAAGTGATGTAATAGCACACCCTGTTTTATAAAGCACTGGGGTAATGGTACACCAAGTTTAGTGTACCGGTACACCAAATCGGAACATAGAAAATTTGTGTGCCCACGACATTATATCGGCTTAACCCTCTCTTTCCCCTCATTATTTCCTTCAACTAAGAAGAACAAGAAGAAGAAGAAGAGAGAGAGAGAGAGAGAGAGAAGTGTTGGTTGCCATAAAGCCAATTATCATCAAGATTGGAGTTGTCTAAAAGATTGGAATGGAGATTTTCAAACCCTAGGGCATGGAGATTATTTGAAGGTAAGATTTGAACTCGACCTTGTTCAATCATAAACCCTAGCTCTTTGGCCTCAATTTGAAGGTACATTAAGAGTTGTTTTCCTACATTTTTGGTGATGTGTAGACTATGTTTTATTGTAGGATTACATTGATTAGGGTTTGATCAATAGATCAACTCTTGAGGTGGAGGCGGAGCAATTTGGGGCTTTTGCGTCCAAAGTCTTGAAGCGGCTTTAAGACGCTAATTAAGGT
>MKEJ01094394.1:0-14392 GCA_001753735.1 Embelia ribes
TAAATTTTCAGTATAATTTTTTTTTTAATGTAATTTTATACTTTTATATATCATGGAAAGCATCCCACCTTACAAAGTGGATATGTCCCACCTTTAGCATGGAAACCAATAGCATCATGCCACGTGGAATTACTTTGGCATATCTAAGTACAAATTAGCAAGAAGAGTAGTTCAAAAAGAACAACAACATACTCTCATCATTGGAGTGTCATATTTGGGAGCAGATTTTTACAAATTAAAATTAATTCACGTGCACGTGATTATATACGAAAGTTTACATAATGTTATACAACAAGATTATGGACGTTGATTCAAATTTTAAAGCAAAGATTAATCCACTCATTTAATTAAGCACTTTTTGTATATAATCTTTTGTACATATATTATTATTGTTTTACAAAAGAAGGTAGATATTATTTCCATTTCCTAAGGAAATACAGAAGAATTAATTTTTGCTGCTTCATTCCAGATTCTACCAAGTTTTGAACAGAATAATGAGAGTATTATAATTATACCACTTAACATAATTGTAGTTGCAATATTTCACTTCAAACCAATACATTTAGTACATAGTTTTAAATTCGAGACAGAAACAGTACAAAGAACGAGAAATGTGATTAAAAAATATAAGGAAAATGAGAAACAAAAACTTTAAGGATAATCGAATAAATGATATATGATTTTTAGAAAACTAGAAAACTATATTAAAAAATACGTAATTACAAATACAGTTTATGTTTTACAATAAATTAAATATTTTAGCAACATTTTGAATAATATTATTATCATAGAAAGTGATAAAGATGATTTATTTATTATTTTTCTAAGTTACCTCAGCAAGTAAACTTCTTCAAAAAGAATTTTCAGTATCAATTTCGGAAGAGAAGGATTTTTGTATCGTAATCAGAGCAAGAATTCAGTACAAAATCATCCTTATTAGTACATAATTTCATACAAAGCGCCAATACACAGCTTTAACAAGAATAGAACCTTTAGAATTAGAATATATATAATATTACTTTGTCACGCTAAAGCTGATGTTTAACCTTTAGCTCATACTAATATTATGTGTATATATATATATATAATAAACAAATGTAGGATCCTAATGACTTTTCAAAGGTAGTTATATAGTTGGCTTAAATTTAATGCCAAGTTCGCTTAAGTTTCAAGCATCTTTCTATCTATTCTTTAGAATTTATTCTCTTCGATCACTGAATATATTCTTCTACTTCTCCCTTTGAAATGGGGCCCAACTTTTCATCTTCACCTACAAGTAGAAGTAGAATATTTTCTTTACAGACTTCTCTATTTCCCCGTCCAAGTTTCTCGAATGAGAATTTTGGGCCTAAAAACAAGAATGATTCCATAGTTTGAACCAAACTTCTATTCGGTCTATCCATTTTAATTGCAATATTAATTATTACGACAAACATGGTGTTAAGTGGAAGTGCAGTGATGCATGCAGACGAGGCATTCCTAAATTTTGAAATATATGGTACAATTGATCACCATTTTTGGTTTCTAAATCGTTCAGGGGGTACATTAGTTTTTTTATTACAGTATTATTTATATTTTTATAGTCTCTAAATTAATATTAGATTTAAAAAAAAAAAAGAAAAAAGCTGCACGTGAGCTAAAAATGTCACTTTTCTTAAAATTTAAGTCCAATATCGTCGTCACCTTCTTAAAATTTGGAGTCTACCTGTGTTTCAAATTGAATGTATGGGGATAAAATAGATCTTCTTCAAACTACGGGGACTATTATGTAATTCACGCTAAGAATTTACAAAGTATTGCTAAGGTCTCGCTTTCATTTTTAGACGAAAATGTTGACAATCATATTATTTTGTGGAAAATATAGTACTGGACTTTCTAAAGTAGAACTGAAAACTCTGATATTATGGTATGGCTAGATCAAATCTCACATGCATTTCGTGCAAAAAAAAATAAAAACATAATAATAATATTTCACGCAACGATGAGCAACATACCCATGCAATGGTAATTAGATCTCAATGGCGAACGTTTAAGGCAACTGATTATGTACAGACAGGTTATTTATGCTACTAACCAGCTGCATGTTCAAACACAAGCAGCTGTAATTTAGCCTAATCATCTAATTAGCACCATGTATTTCGATTTTCAAATAATCCCATTTAACGGGACAATAACAAAAATGAGCAAGGCAACTATCACCAAATGAGCGAACATATGTGGGGGAGTTTTTTATGTTTTTTTTTCCGGCACTATGAAATAAAGCAAAAATATGTCACAACACCATCCATGGAATAATAAACGTTTTAAGCACATTTATCTCGAGTTCAAAAGCCGAGTCAACTGGGAGGACAACCCGGTTTAACCGATTGGCAGCAGAATCTGATTCCAACTCGGTGCAGGTCTTTTCATCCTTTTTTAAAATAGTTTTATCCCTTTCCATTTCATTGCAAAGAAGATAAATAAAAAGAGCAACTCTTTTGGGCAATGTTGCCAATCACTACAGATGCTAAAAAAAACCAGTTTACTCTTCTTGAGCTTTTCATATCAATAAACTATGTCTATTCAAAAGTCTATTACCAATAGCTAGTTGCCAATATTCGATTCGCCACGGGTAAATAAATGTTCCAGAATTAGTTCAATGAACCTTTTATTATAAAATGAAATGACAAGTGAAACGCAAAAACAGAAAGAAGCTTAGAAGACAAAATCATTTAGGACTCGATGCATACATGAAGTGAAAATTGATGATTATTTATGTACCTCAAAAGTACAAATACTACATCATGATTGGAATGGCTTACTCTTGCAGAACTTTATCCCCAAATGAACTGCAGAAAACATGTGAAAAAAAATTTCAACTTCAAATAGAATAACACATATTTCAATTCCATAATTCAAGGGAACAATTATGTCATCTTCTGAAAACTTGTTAATGTTAACGCTAGCAAACAATAGAAAAGGGAAAAGCAAGCAAACAATAGAGAAACCAACCTCATAACATCAGTTGCTGGTCATATTTCCCAAACACACATATTTGACCTGCAAACCGGAAAAACTAAGTGCCTAAGCCAATGGCAACAAAATGTAGCAATACAATAAAATTGATACGCAGACACCAAAGTGAAGTGCAAGGGCTCAAAATCCAAAAAAACATGCATAAGTAAATCATGCCCACAGACTCACTGACCAATGTAGAAGAGGTAAATGAAGAAAGAAACAATGAGCCAAAGGAAGGCTTGAAACAATTAAGTTGGGAAATCTGAACCCAAAAAAGTTTGACATCTTAGTCTTAAATTTCAGAAGACCAAAAGACCAGAGAAAAAAAAAGTCATCCTTATTTTGTAACAATTAGGTGAAATACAATGATTTTCCAATGTACAATTCTTACCAAAGAAGGGTTCATTTCATAACATATTAGGTTACACTATTTAAATTTTTTCTATATTCATTTTTCCGTCTGTGAACACTTACTTCCAAATACTCGTCCATGCCATATTTGGAACCTTCTCGTCCAAGACCAGATTGTTTAAAACCTCCAAATGGAGCTACCTGCATAGAAAACAAACAAGCAGCGAGCTGTAAGACTCACAAGCTCCCCTTCCAGGTGTCCATAGTAGACCAATGTAATTATCATTATCCAACCTCTGTCGAAACTAGCCCTTCATTAACACCGACTATTCCATACTCCAAAGCCTCAGCAACACGCCAAGAACGTTGCATATTAGATGTGAACAGGTACGCGGCTAGACCTGGAAAAGTGGTAAATCAAAAGTACAGTAAAACAACTACATTTACAGAAGCTTTTCCTGATGAATATTTTTTATTTTTATTTTTTTGGAACCACCTCGAACTAGACTTCTTATATTTCATTTTAACTAGATTTTTTTTTCTCTTGCCTTTGTTCTTGACAACTAAAGATCGTACAAGGATCCATATAAGCACGACCAAAAGATGCATAAGGCAACAAGGAATACAGCAATGTTTTCCAACACAAACCTGCATTTGTGTCATTGGCAATATGAATGGCTTCTTCCTCCGTTTTAAACCGGAGAAGGGGTGCAACAGGTCCAAACACTTCCTCCCTGAAGTAAAAAAAAATATTAATACCATGTTTAACCAATGCAAATAATAGTTGTTTTTTTTAGGGGTGGCCTTGGAGCATCTGTATGGTTGTCCTGTAGCGACTCGGTGGTCATGGATTCGAATCCTGGAAATACCCACTTGAAGATGCATTGGCCCTGTAGACTTTCACCAAGCACTACAGGCTCTAATTCAAGATTTCAGGGTATAGCAAGCAGAAAAAAGAAAAAGAAAAAAAAACCCTTATTTGTTCCATCACCCCAATTGCATTGAAAAAATGTGCTGAAAGCATCAACTTATTTTTATAGATCCAAATCTTTTAATTAATCCCAAGTTAATCTTCATGCAAAACAATCATTCCACTTCAAGTGTTTTACCTAGATATAAGCATCTCGCTTTTAACATCAGTAAGTATTGTAGGCTCATAAAAAGTCATTCCCAGGCTATGTCTCTTTCCTCCAAGTAGTACTTTTGCCCCCTTCAAGACCAGAAATTTAAGATGAGAGAGGCATCGTTGTGTAACAAAAACTTCAAGTTAACCAAAAGGCAAGTAGAAATAAGTAGCGAACTATACAGTGCCGGCGAAAAGAACTTGCCACAACAAGCAAAATTTGAAAAACAAAGAAAATAATTCATCAAACGTACCCATTATCATAGTTACAAAAAAGAATTTCCAATACCATTCTTGCATCTAGATATTGATTTTGTAAAATTCCAGCCGACATGTCATACAAACAAAAGAAAAGGTAAAAAACACACACAAAACAAATCCCAAGTCATGTCTCCCTCTCACATTTACGTCTAGAAAAGCAAACCACCTCAATTGACCCATTTCATCGACCAAAGCAACAAAGCTTAAGTCAAATATATGCAAATGCAATGACGGAAGCTTTTTGATTTTATTAATAGTGTAACCACATAGTTTTACGATCAACCGAAAGGAAAAAATTAGCTAGATGCTTCCAGCGAAAGAAGCTTCAATTTTTAGTAACAATTTAACCACAGTTTAACGACCAGCCGAAATGGAAAAATAAAAATTAATAAGATAATAAATTGAGAGTTATCTCCAACGCAAAGTTTGTTACCAGCAGTTATCTTATAGGTACAAACATACCTTTGACTTAGCATCTTGCAGAAATGACTCAACCTACAAGACATGTCGAAGCAGGTAAAAATGTATGAAATATTACAATACATAAACAACATTCGCAGCGTCACAAGAATTTTGCTTGAAGGTAGCTATGGTATCAAAATCAAACCTTCTGTACAGCAGCTTCATTAATTAGTGGGCCCTGCAAGGAAGAAACGATCATTTCTAATTACATTTCCAAAATAACTAGTTCTACAGTCTTGGCAGGGAAAATTTCCCCAAAATTGGCATGGAAATAACACAATTCTTCTGGTTAAAGGCATGACAGGATAACAACCTTGAGCAAAATTGACATAAACTCTCGTTAGATAAGCTTGGAGAACAAGGTTTTAAAAAGATAAAATGCTTGTGGGATCCAAATTGTAGATCACTGTGATTCACTGTATGTTCAGAGTTAGAAGGTAACATTGTCAAAGACCTCGTTCAAAATGAGTTGAATGGATTTACACAAAGGAGAACAATTGCTCCGGAACAGAAAAAGTCAAAGTTACTTACATACAAAGTTTCAAAGTTCCTGACTTCATCCAACAAAAATGACAGCCACCACCCAAACCCTCTTAACAAAAGTCAAGAGTAACTCTGGGCTTGCTGTGTCCCAAGATCCCCACACCAAATAGAATGGCAAGAAATTTAAGCAGCCCTCGAGATGATCCGCATTGGAAATTCGAACTTAAAGACACCTTAATTTTTACTTTTACTTTGAGAACTACTGTATAGTTTAAACACATGCTTATAAACACACTTATCATGTTGCACAACGTCATTTAAAGCATATCCTTTGGGGCTTGTTTGCGATCTTCTAAAAAATAGATAACTAGTTTAAACTGTCTCATGTCCAGGTTCCACACCAAAAGATTCTGAACACAGACCATACTTAAGGTGGATCAAACCATAGTAAACACAATCCTGCAATTTCAAGCACAAACCAGACTAAGCACCGGAATGACACACTATTTTTCCTCCTTTTCACATCATTAAATCCCACATATTGCGACAAAACAAGGAGTTGATAGTAACCGCGAAACTCTACCATAAAAATATATATGATGTATGGGACAAGGGATGTTACCTGAGAAACACCTTCATGAAAGCCATCTCCAACTTGCATTTTCTCTAACTCATTTGAAAAGGCAACCGTAAATTTATCATAAATACCTGCATGAATGTCCATTTTATCAAAGATCACTCGAAGTAAAACTTCAATTTTGAACTGCTATTGGAAAGGTCTGAGAAGAAGATAAGAGGGGTACAAAGGAATATTATGCTGAAATGAACCTTTTGAAAACCAATAAATATGTGGCACAGTATCTTTAAGGAGATTGACCAGAGTCATAAAAGAGAGATACATGGAGGCTAGAAGAAAGGAGATAAAGCGCATTGGACTGAGATTATGGCAAGAAACGATTCTCCCATTCAAATTTATGTCGGAAGTCTCAAGTCTACATTCTCAATGAAACACAAATGGTTATATGCATATAGCCTTCGAAAAGATAACTCCACTGGACACCAGAATATTTCCAACATATGGGTTCAACTACTCGGACATAGTTTCACCAAATATTATATCAAATGCAATATCTTATTGAGCATGAATACTGAATCTTTACAGTACTTTGATTAGTGTTTCACACTCCTTGAATGCATCACATCCTAGTTCTGATTAACGCCGTCTCATTGCGATAGAATTATAATGGGAATAATCTGTTGCGTATATTTGCACATGGGTATTAATTGAAAATATCGCTGAATTGTACATCTCTGCATACCTTCTTGAACGATAACTCTGTTAGCACATACACATGTTTGTCCACTGTTACGGAACTTCGTAGCCAACTGCAAAAACAGATTAAATATAAAGAATAGAACCAAAATGCAGCAAAAATCAAGGTTGTATCACACTGTACATTGTGCCCATAGAACAAAATCAAATAGACAATGAAGAAGCATGTTCAGAAAACATAAAGCAGTGAAACCAGGTAAAGATGACTCTGAAGAAGGAAATATATCAGGGTGAAGATCATATGTTGAAGATAAAAGTAAACCGTCAAGCACATTTTCAAGGGTAGAGAGCAGACTACGTCTCGGAACTACGAAAGGAACGAAAACCAATTCCTCGCAAAAATCTATTTCTGCAAGAACTAAATAAAACAGGCGATAATCTCTCAACCTAAACTTCTTCCCAGATATGGACATTCTTAAATCAGAAATGCTTTCAACGAGGTGCACTAATTGGCCATTAAGTTGGCAGCCCAACAATTGCAAGCAATTTGCTTCAAATCTATGGTTTCGGTTTTTAAAATAGCTTCTAAGTAATTTTCCCATTTGATTCTCAACAATTATACTGTTCAAGGATTTATCACATTTTTGTTCCATTTCTTACATCAATTCGTGCTTTGGCTACTCGTTCTAGTGATGGGACTGGTGAGAAACAGGGATTGACATATAGTGGACAACAATATTTTCCCACAAGGAAGAGAAACAGAAAAGGCCCAACCACTTCAAAACACTGGCACTTGGTGCCAAGAACCTTAATACAACGATTATGTAGGCACTGCTAGATTCTCTCATTCTCTGCAATAACAGGCAATACTTATGAGACTTTTAACCACAAACTGAAGAAAAATACCACTATAATCAGAATAGTTTAAAGATCTTGTCTGACTTACAGTTCCTTTTATTGCAACATCCAGGTCCGCATCGTCGAATATTATGCAAGGTGCATTGCCACCAAGTTCCAGAGACACCTAAAAAAGACAAGATAAACATCTAAATACATGACATAAAGGTTAATGCCTCCAAGGTATAGTAGTAAAATCACTTGATTCTTTCTGCATACCTTTTTAACAGTCTGTGCTGCACCAGCCATCAACTTCTTTCCAACGGCTGTTGAACCAGTAAAGGTGATTTTTCTTACCTACAAGTTCTAGACAGGATAAGTCACAAGTGACTCCAATTATTTGTCACTTACACATACAGATATCCATACACAAAGAATGCATCATGATAACATGCGACGACAGGAAAATAATAAAAAGGAAGTCTAAAACCTGCGGACTTGCAAGCAAAGCATCTCCAATATCTGAGGCATGTCCCATGACGACATTTACAGCACCCTTAGTTTAAGCATATTAGAAAAGGAAGAAATCAAACACTAGAGAAAAGAGTAATAAGTTGATAATGATCAAGAGGCACTCTCCTCTATTTACAAGCAACAGAGATAAGTAAAAGAAAAAATTAGCTTTTAAGAAGAATGGTTACCGGAGGTATTCCCGCCTGAAGAGCGAGCTCAGCAGCTGCTAGAGCAGTCAAGGGTGTAAGCTCAGAAGGTTTTACAACAACAGTGCAACCACTAGCAAGAGCAGGCCCCACCTATGATAAAGGTGAAAAAGAACAACTCATTGAAAAGAAGTTTCATGCACTAAATAAGAAGTTGACACCAAACACCACAAAAAGATGAACACACATCAATTTATCGTAAATGAAAATAGAAATAACGAAATCGGCTACCTTTCGAGTGATCATTGCCAAGGGAAAATTCCAGGGAGTAATTGCACCGACAACACCCACAGGCTGCAAAAAGAAATCCTTCAACAAATCGGAATGATATTTTGTCTTTAAAAATCTTTAAGAATCTAGCCTACGCCTGTGTGAACAGAGAGAGATGCTGTCATGCAGCATAGTATGCGGCATCAAATCAGCATTGCAAGCGGAGATAAATAGCTATTATCTAACCTGCTTTAGAACAAAGATACGGCGATCAGGAAGTGTAGCAGGAATTATATCACCATAAACACGTTTCGCCTCCTCTGCAAAGAACTCAATGAAACTAGCACCATAGGTAACCTGCCATGCACGACATGCTAATACGTAGCAAAATACATCATGAAAAATGTATCTCAGACAATGACACCTAAAATTATATGTATGCATGTAAATCTAGTACCTCGCCAATGGCTTCTTTTAGAGGTTTTCCTTGCTCCAAGGTTATAAGCTGTCCAAGCTCTTCTTTGTGAGCAATTATTAAGTCATACCTTGAAAAGATAAGTACCATAAATCTTAGCTGAAAAAAAATTGATGCAACACACTGATGAAGGATTCCAGAAGTATCAGAGGAAATACAGGGACATATAAGCTCATTAGTCATCACTTTCTTGTACGATTCACCGCAGTGGTGACTGGCGATATTTACAGTTAAATAAAAGATAAACAATTGTAAATAGCTACAACACGATATTCTTTAAAGTGAAGAGTGTTGGCATACTCATACGATATATTTTTCAATAACGGAAAGCACATTCCTTTCTTTAATAATCCTCAAAACAAAACAAGAGGCAGTTTCATTGTCCCATCAATGACTCAGGTCGTCTCAATATTACTCATTCAGCAATGGGTAATAAAGTGTTCACTAAAACATGCAAGTAGCGGTACAAGTTATAGTAAGATCTTATATCAAGTACCATTTCCGTAGGCATTTGCTCCTTTCAGCGGCAGTAAGTTTGCTCCAAGCTACAAATATCATCAGCATTAGCAAATACATGACCTTTCTTATGCACATGAGTGTAAATATAAAACTAACGTGGCAAGCTTGATTAACTGACATTTGATCATTCTAGCCATATGCAATGGGTCACTTTCAACATTCTCACTAATAATGCAACTTATCAAGTTGAACTTATTTTGCCTTGTTGTAGTAGTTATTGAATCATAATTAGTTGCACTTTTCTTTGTGCTTTTATCATTTATTATTCCAGGATAGCAAACATTCTACCCATATATCTCGATCTTCAGTGAATCAAAAACAAAAACAGATAGGAAATGAGGCTACTATGCAAATATCAAATGCTTGATTACCAAGTCAGAATATGACTTCATCAGATGTGGTTATGGCCCAGTTGGCACAAACACGGTGTTAAATATCTGAATTCTGATCAACCAAAAGGCGAGGTGATGCCAATTATATAGACCAAGTGACTAACTACTAGAATTCTTCAAGGTTTCAAGTCAAGAAAGAATAAAAGTTCATCAGCCAAGGGATTAAAGAATAGCAGAGACGCCACTAATCCTAAGAAAACAACGCATAAACCTTTACCATAAAAAAAGTAATAGAAATATTGAATCCAAAGGAATCATACAATTGAACGTGTTCTGGGCGGAAACAATTGCATCATTAGTCTCCCTGCCACCCATGCATGATACATTTGCTATAACTTCACCAGTTGCGGGGTTAAGGACCTGCCAAGCAATATAAAAAGTTTTTGCATGAAGATCCAAACATAGAAGAAACAAAAAAGAAAAGAATAGAAAGCAAGACAAACTAAGTAAAGCCAAAAAAATTAAAAATGTTCATAAGGAGCATGAGTAATGATCATAGGAACTCAACAGCTAGATTGGTATGAAAACTTAAAAAAATGATTCAAGTCTAGAAAAGAAAACTCAACAGCTGCAGCAAAAACCAAAAACCCATATAAAAGAATGGGTCTTATCTTGGTATTCCCCTTATCTCTACCTAAATTACCCATGTTCCAAAAAAAAACTAACTAGGTCGTTGAAGTGAGATCTTTTTGACCTTTAAATGACAAAATTCAAGGCACAAGAACATAATATAACTCCAAATAAGAGAACAACCACATTTAAGGCCCACAATAACATCCACAGAATAAAAGGGGATATGAATGAAAGGTTTGGGTTTCGGCAGACCTCTATAGTTTTCCCATCATATGCATCTATCCATTTTCCTCCAATAAGGCCCTGAGTTCGCAAAAATCCAGAACTATTTAGCCGAGCAGCAACACTTTTTGCCTCCATACTTATCTGGTCAATAGAAGACATTAGTCAAATTTACTACAAGCTATAAACATGCAGGACACGTCACTACTGAATAACTCACAATTTGCTAAGATATGAGATCAAAAAGGAAGCAAAAATGACATTCTTGAAATAAATGCCATTCTATTATGTGATGGTAGGTTCGTGTAAAACATTTTTTTCAAATTTTAACATACCAAAATAAAATTCTTCAAACAACCGTTTTTCCTGCTTACAAATACTACGGCTACATTTAATGCAAGGATTTCTCATGAGACAATGTGACGGAAAGGAAAATTTATTCACCAAAAATCATGGATTCAAGTACAACATTTTCTTTTTTGTCACATTTTCCTTCAAGAAATCCTTACACCAAATGCTCCACAAAGGCACAAGGCTTTTGTTCAGTGAAAGGAAAAAAAAGGAAAAAGTATGTAACCATTGCAATTAATAGAGAGAAATAAAAAATGGTAAAATTCACGGTAATGTGTTAACTTATTCAAAATAAACATTTGAAAACAACAATGATCTGATGAAACATGATATTTTAAATATTAGCTTTATTACTTATTTAGTATTTTACTTACATTTTATAAGTAAAATGTTTATTTATTGTTTTATAATGCTAGTTGGATTTATGGCCTAGGTTAGTGTTAGTGACCGGTAAGGTTAAGTTTTCTTATTTACATAACCTTATTTGCATTGCGATTCATTATGAGTTTTTATCGATAAAAAAAGTATTCCTGAAGAAGGAAATTAGGTTGCTCTACACCGTGAGGAGTGAATTGGTTTATTATTGGTACCATATTGTTTCTTCTGATTAGCAGTTGGTTTGTTCTTTACATAGTATGTGAATATCATAGTTGCTCCATATCCAGACTCTCTTAAAATTAATATTGGCGGTATTTAAAGCTAAAGCCCTAACTTTACGCAACTGGCGAGATCATGCTAAATCATACTGAAAATATCTATTGGAAATGAGTCGAGAGAACTCCAAAGTAAGAACAAACAAACAATAAAGTGATAAACTGAAATTGGGGATACATGATGAGCAGAGTCAGACTAATTTAGTTGGAAGCCTGGCAGTGAAGTCAAGTAAATGCATAAAGGGTCAGATTTTATACATACACAGGGACAGAGATATAAAGAGAGTGGGGTTACAGCCCCATATTTAAGAAATGACTTGATATCTATATTTTAGTATAAATTCTTTATATACGGTTTTAGCCCAAGCATAATCGCCCCCTTGAATTAGTATGTTGTTCAGACCCATTATTTTAAACTCATACTGATAGAGAGACAGTGGGGATTACAACCCCATATTTAAAAAAACGACTTGACATCTATATTTTAGTATAAATTTCTTTTATATATGGTTTTAGCCCACGCATAATCAAAATTTAGGCCCCCTTGAATTACTATGCAGTTCAGAGCCGTTATTTTCAATTCATAGCTCCACACTTGCACATCAAGGAGTAAGATTTTTACATACAGGGGGATGGGGCTATGCAGGGACAGTGAGGGTTACAGCCCCATATTCAGAGAAACAACCATACTTAGTATTAAAAAATTTCACCTGTCATTTTAGCCCCAGTATATTCAAAGTAAAGCACTCTTATGACTTTCAATGACGTTCAGCGCCCTTCATTTTCAATTTTTGGCTCAGCCGTGTACATACATGTATGAATATTCTTCATACAACCGTTAATGTACTGGAGATAAAATTGATGCCGCTATACCATTCACGAAAAAGTTGAGTAAATACAAAAAAAGGAGTCAGATTTTATACGTACATAGAGATAGAGCCGCGTAGGAACAATGGGTATATAGAAAACGACCAGATATCCTATATTTTAGTACAAAGTTTTTTGTATGAGTTCAATTTCTAAACATTTCACATGTAGTAACCAACAACACAAATGCACACGTGCCCTCCATCCACACTCGCTGGTTTCATACACAATCGATGTATCAAATTTTATTTCATTTTTATACGTGATTTTAGCTCTCGCATCCACTCGTTAAATTCATGGGCCCTGTACATACATGTATGAATTTTTATGCAGTGGAGATGAAACTAATGTTGCTTATAAAAATCAAAAGCAATGGATCTAGTCTAGTCTAGCCTAGGTGATATGTATATAGGTATAAGAAGATGGTCTCGAGCTAGCCACAGAGAAAAAACCTGACGAGCAAAGATGGTGGTAGTAGTAGATGGGCGATGTACGGAAGAGCGATACAACAGTTGCAGATGCCTACTGCTAAGACCCACGCGTCCCACCCCCATCCCAAATTCTCTCTCTCTCTCTCTCTGATAGGAAAAGAAGGAGAAGAAGAAGCAATCCCAATTTATAATCCTGACGATTTATTTGTGTTTGATTGGAAGGCAATGAAACCTACTTTTTCTCATCTTATTATTATTATTATTAAATTGATTGATGATTGGAAAGTAAGCAATCAAGCAACCGGTTCGGCTATTTCCCAATTTTTCGGATAGTGATTTTTAAAAAATTTAATCCTACGTGGAGCAATCTTAGTGGTTGAGTCCGACGTGGCATAGCATCTGCTTGCCAGCTGTATGCGCGCGACCGTTATCTGTTCCGCACGCTCCCGCCCCCTGCAGGCGTGTGTCTTTCTTCCTTCCCCACCGTTGGATGAGTCGGTGCGAAGACGGATGGATAGGATCCGTCCACTAAATTGCCAAGTCAGATGCAAACTAGGATTGTAATTATTTGAGCCGGCCTTCTTAAATGGGCCTTGGAATATGGGCTGTGCCTGTGGCTATCAAGTGAATGGGCATTTGCTTCCAAAAAACGAATAAAACCAAGGAAAATAGATAAATCTAACCAAACCGAACTTTAATTTCCCCTTTATCATCCAAATTGTTAAATTTTTTTAAAGTAAGGTTATAAGCAGTTCTCTAATAATTAGTGCAAGGCAATGCTCTAAATAATCCTCTAACAAGCAATGTCCCACCTTACAAAGGATGATAAATAAATAAATTATGTAATAAATATAAGAATTCTCGCAAATCACAAAACTTATGATAGGTGTATTGAAAATTATACATATTATCATGTACATCTTTGAATGCACAATTTTGAATGAAATGCAAATTAATATTGTGTTTCAATCTAACAATTAATCCTCAAAAGCATAGTTGGTGGAATCATTATTTTTTAATAAAAAATTCCCACACCTATTATTTTATTTGTTTTTCAAGGAGAGGATATATATAGTGATATACATGTATTTGTACATCTATAATAATTTATAGGGATTGATATTGTAGTTAAGTCAAACTACCCGCCGCATAACTTGATTTATAAGAAAGTCGGGGACCAACGAGGTAAATAT
>MKEJ01094407.1:0-27475 GCA_001753735.1 Embelia ribes
AAGTCGTAGCTTGATGAATTATCTTTTTGTCCGTATATCATACGCCTCAATTGGACCTTCCGTTTGAGAGTTATGATTTTTCAAGTGACATGACGTCACTATGACTTAACATCAAACGATGTGTTTAAGCCATTTTAAATCTTCGGCTTCATTTGACGTTTTATAAAACGTCATTCTTGTCCAAAAAATCTTCCTTTGAATTTTCTTTTCTATCGGAAATTTCCGGAATATTACACAAATCTATCTACTCCATCTTACAACACAAATCAAACCCTTTTGATTACATATACAACATGAAATAATAGCTACAATAATCCTGTTACAAAATTTAAATACACAACTATAGCTATCATCCTAAGTCGTGTGTGCATACGCGATCAAGTTCAGTGCCTGAATAAAATAAAATATAATAAAGAGCCAAAATCTGACATGAGTCCTATAGCTCACACAAAAGAAATGCACAAAAATATACTGACTAATTCCGACTTGGCAAATATCAATGAGCACCTAAAATGAATCAGAGTCGCCCTAGACCCTCAATGGTCTAAGGTTGCGCCCTCAAATCCGCGTGGACATCCAAGCCTGAAATATTACAATACAAATGGGAGAAAAATAGAATTTTGCACGATCAGATTAGTAGTATAACCTTAAAAAGGAATTGAAACGTCTACATGATATGTATACACACGTATAGCAGATGATGCCATATGATATGCAATTGCCCCTCCTTTTCACAAATCCTTTATTTTTCTAAAATCACAAAATATTTCACAACTCACAAAAGATTTCAAAAATCCGAAATATTTTCACAAATCCAGGTTATTTTCATATATAAAAAATAATTCCATAATTCACAAATGTTTACACAAAGTCACAAAGGTTTCACAAATCATAATTATCTTCACAAATCAAAAATATTTCCTATGACTCACAAAAATTGGGACTAAGGTCTTTCACAACTGGGCCGGAGAATCACCCTAACTTGCATTGCACCTTGGACTCGAGAATTGTGGTCCAAATCACAAATATCATAAATATCATAAAAATTTTATAGAAAAAGTTAAGCTAGTCTCGAAAAGAAAGGAAAAAGACTTAATCCCTTCCCAATGCACATGTTCTTTTAAACACAATATTTTTCCACAAAATAAATCCCAATATGATTATCCATATGCCCATATATGCGTATGCCAATGTACAATTGTATAATCATTATGTACCACAAAAAGAGTATTAAAACTTACCACAAATTTCCATAATAGCACAATTTGTTTCTATCATTTATTCTACATCACAATTTATTAGTAATGAATACAATTTTTGCCACAATAATTAATTTACACAACTATATATATCTAAATCAAGGCCTTGACCATTTTAAAATCAAAATAATTGATATTCACAATTTTAATTACAATTCACTAACCAAATCATAAAATATCACGATTTCACAAAATTAGGCAAAACATGCTACACACGTCATATACACACAAACTTTCCAATTTAACGTAATACGGGTGATCTGCCGTACCTAGGTGAAGATGAACCTTTTCCAAGTAGTCCTATCCAAAGGCCCTAATTTCTCCCGAGTTGGGCCTCCGAGTTTTATCAAACAAATGATCACAAATCATTATGAGTTTATACACAAAAAAGCTCTATAAAATCATATAGAGCATGATTCTCCACTTTATTTCCATTTACGGATCTAGCATGGAAACCTAGGTATTAGAAAATGAGCGAGATAGGAAGAGAAACTTATATCAATGCGGAGCTTATATATCGGGGAGTCGGAATATGTAAGAAAATCTCTAATCCGAGCTCTCTAGCTAGATGATCTCACTCTTACAAACTCAACCTCTCCATTTTGTCACTTCTTATCTCCGCACTAACTTTTAACACTGGGAATAGAAAATAACACATTTCACACACTTAAAATGGCTGAAAAGCTAAACTGGGGTCCACAGCCCATGCCGTTCGAACGGCTGTTTGGGTACTGTTCAAACGGCAGCACTATCGTTTGAACAGTAGTCTTGCACCGTTTGAACGGTGCTCTCAAACTGGAAATGCAACTGATAATGCTGAAATTCAAGAGCTTTCTCATGCCCAATTTCACCCACAACTCTCGCCCTTTAGTCTCACACTAAATTGTACATTTTCACACAATTCTTATATATTAGCACACTTGTCTCTAATACTCGTTCACACTCACAATAACTCACAATTTCCAAAATTCTCACAATCACCACAATTTCCACAAATGCTACTCACACTATGACTAACCATTAGCATTTATATCTAATGCAATAACTAATCTCCACAAATGTCTCATTGAATCTCACAATATACTCACAAATCACAACTCACATTCCTCACATCACAATACTCCTCACAAATCCACAATTATGATACACAAAATATAACACTTCATAACTTATGTATAATGCAACACACAATTACCCAATTGTTTCATTTAATAAATTATATCGTCAACACATTTACGATATTATTTATTAAATGAAAATACGAAAAAATCATTTGGAATTTCCGGGATGTTACCACATTGTTGTCTTAATTAGTCTTTTGATGCTATCAGTGAAAGGCTTGCAAAAACTTACGCACACAAGTTGTTAGGGTGACTGTAGTACTTTCTGTTCTGCACTCTCGAATTAGTCATTTGGATCTCCTCAATATATAAGCAATTGGAAAATTTGCCACCTATGTTCCAAACCTTAAAAATACTATTTCTTGCGGCGTAAAAGCCCCCTCAAATTTTCTTTATAAGCCACTCCAAAAAGGGGAGTGGGATCCCAATACATTGAAACCACGGGAAATCCGAATTGAAACAACTAAACAAAATGTAACAACATACTTTGAATGTATAAAGATGACAAAAGTTAATTTATCCAATCTAAGAGCTCCTTTAACAACAATGTGAAGCAGCAATTCCAGCAATTAATCTCTTGACGCCCTTTCGGAAGATTTGTGCCTTAAGGAGAAACATAATCCATAGGGCCATAAGGTTCAAATAACTCGGCAACGAGTCCTTTTTTCCTCTTTGGGTTCCATCCCATGTCTTTGCACAGCTGATCGTTGTGGCAAATGTGAAGGACACCGACACATGATCTGCGGCAGTTTTCACCAGAGTATCGTTTCATGTAATCCGCCCAATCTGCTACATCTTTTTCCATCTCTTTGATGGTTGGTAACTTGAACGTGCCATCAAGAAGCTCTGCTAGCCATCGGCACCTCATCTCCGAAGTGTACAAGTTGGCAAGGCTCTCCGAAAATCCAATTATTGCCAGCTGAGGGATACACGGATGAATGCATTCCCTTTGTGAAGAAATAATTTAAAACAATCAGTACAGACAATGCAACATAGTTAGTAATATATTGGAAGCAAAAAGAAGGTTGTGCCTTTGTGGCGGACCTAAGATTTCATTTCAGGAGACCGAGTCGACATGTTCTATATGGTGAACTTATTTCCTTTTGCTAGGGAGCCGTATGTTGATGGTATTTCAAAATTTACATATAAATTCTATAAAAATTTCAAAGGTCGGAGAGGAGGGGGAGGGTGCGTGGCCACCCCTGCCCGTTTTTTGTACGTCAATGGTTGTGCTATACAAACATGTTTAATAACTTTTTTTATATAAATATTTTCAAAAAGTTGGCATAATATCTAAGAATGTTTTCAAATAAATTTCAAATTGTTTCTGGCAGATTAACTAGCTAGAGTAGTTAAGAATGTTTCATATCGCGAGATTCAAAATTACCTGTAGAGGGGTAAGGGTTTATCCGGTGACCCCGTCACGTAATCTTGAAAAGTTGGCGACTCAAAAATGTTCTTGAGTTTTTCGATACCCTTGAAACCGGTAGCTAGTATGACCACATCTGTATCTAGAGGTGCAGCCTCACCATCAATCAAGATCCCATCTTTGCAGAAGCCGAAGCTCAGAGCTTTCTTCACTCTGATGCTTCCTTTCTCGATTCTATCAAAAAACTCCGGTGGCATGGTTGAGATGAAACAAGAACTAATATCATGCAAGAAACTGTGGTCCGGGACCATCCCAAACTTGGCAAGACGTAGCTTCCATTTTAGGTGACTCTCAACGAATTTGGAAAATCCCCATCTCTGAAAAATAAGAAAACAGTATTATAACTGAAACTGTTGGAAAAATATTTGGCAGATTAATGACTTGAATTTTTTATACTAAGCAATTTGCATATAACAATAACGTTATTAAAAATATGGAAAGTTTAAAGTTCTTAAAAATAGCAAAACTTGATCTTAAAAGCAGTCGCATGCTTTTCTTTTTTTGTTTGTTTTTTTTTTCAAATGGTGCACGATATATCTTGGCGTTGAATAGATAACGTGGCGTTACCACTGGGGAAAGCAGGGTTGCGAGGAGGCTAAGAAGGAAACCGTCCCCGGGTTTATGGACCAGTAGCTCTGAGAAACGGTTTAGGTAAAGAAGTGCAAGCGGAACACCCCATGGCTGGAAATCAGGGATATTCCAGCGCGCGTTCCTGTATATCACCGTACATGGATGATCTACCCCTGAATGCATAGAAGAGAACCAGATTAAAGTAAAATGACCATGAAATGATTCTTTTTTTCAATGGAATTTTTTTCATGTAACTATATCATATCATGTACAATTAATAAAAATGAGAGTTTCAAATCTAGAATTGCATCAAGTGGCTATCCACAGTTTTTGACATGTGTAAAATATCTATTAATAAATATTAAAATTTCAATTAATAAGATTAAATTAATTTAAAATTAGTTAATAACGAATAAGTTATTAAAGAATGTTCAATAATAATTTAATGTATACATTAATGGTATTTGAATGTACACATTAATGATCCTGAGTATCACATCTTGATCTCTCTCTAAAATTTGTTCAAACATGCACAATTGTGCTTTCAAAGTTACTTACATAATTCCTTCGAATAAGAAAAAAATAAAAATGTATATATAATTACCAAAATAATAAAATGACGGACTACATACATATGGTACTATTAATAGTAAAAACAAAAGGTTAGTTAAAGAAAGATATGCTATTAAATGTTATTAAGTAAAAAAAAAGTGTTATTAAGTGATACAAACATACCAAAAAAATTTGTCTTCTCTACTTCCAATGGTATAAATTGTAAAATTATTTGAAATTATGGAGTTTTCCCCTCATATTTAATTCTTCAATTATTCTATCACAAGATATTAATATTCTCATTAATTCGTAGCAAATTTGGAATAAATTCTTTTAAATTTACCGTTACTTCAAAAAATTATACTATCTTTCAATTTTCATACCGTTACAGCTTAACAATACACCTATTTACTCGGCAACTATTAATATGCCTATTCCTACACACCCATTCATCTTCCCCCTTCACATTTCCTCTCTAAATTTTTGTTATTAGAAAAGAGAACTAAAATATGTATCTCTTTTTATTGAACATATATATACATCTGACCTTAACTTAGTAATTGAAGGTTTTCATGACCATTTACAAGATTCATTGAACAAGCCGAAATAAATTAGGGACGTAGAAAGTGATTTACGGATGAGGAGAACTATAAAAATTATTCACTTCATGATTTTTATTTTTATTTTTTTGGGTGGATATTTTTTATTCTAAAATGAAGTTTTATGGAATGACTTATTATCGTAAAAAATGAACAGTTTATACCAAACCAAAGCTTCATAATTAAAATTCTTTTATTATTATGTATTAATTTTTATATTTTTATTTTTGTTATATAAATTACTTGATTCCGGGATCCTGTAAGTACTTTTAAGAGAGAGCCATTTAGTCTAATTGCTTTTTGTGATATCATTCTTATGTATTGAATGTCTTCACTCCAAAATATATGTATTTTTACCCTAAAAAAAAAGAGAGACTAATTGTACATTAATAAAAAGAAACGGTATGTTTCGAACAATAGATTTGGAATGAAATTCAACAGAAAATCATTTTTCAAAAAATTTTACGGACTTGAGAATTCTAGGTTTTCTCCTATCATTTCTCCAGCTATAAATCCTTACTATAAAGAAATCTTAATTTCTGTGTATGCATTAAATTATCTTAACAATCCAAATTATGGATTATTTTAAAAATAAATATTAATTATGGATAATTTTTTGGTACATAAATAATACTTATATTAGAATTTTTAATGACGTATAACATAAATCCCAGTTCATGAATATAAACTACACAAATACTTGTGTTACTTGTACGGTGATCCCATTCGAAAGGAAAAAAATTTGATGCACACAATGCTTATTATTACATTATGCGCACTGATCCTGTGTGTACAGATTCTATACATGATTTTTCTATATATATATATTATTACTGAAATTATATATCATCAATCAAAAACTCTCACTTACCATTTGTAGTCGAACACTCCACTGCAATGTCGATTGCTGATTTCTGCAACCCCACAACAGCGATGCGTTTGTTTCTAATCATTGTTTTAGAAGCGTCGTAATCCATCGCAGAATAGTCTGAAGAGTGCAACACCTTTCCTCGAAACACTCGAGGGCCTTTATCAGGTGGGAATTCGGGAATGTTTGGAACTCCGCTGAACCTTCCCACACACAGGATTAGAAACTCGACTTCATGAACCTAATTGTTTTGTCAAATGCGAAAGAAATTCGAAGTAAGTTCCAGAGTAAAGAAAGTACAAGGTGTATACTACTAACATATATCTAGTTTTGTTTCTTTGTTATTTTTTTTTTAAAAAAAGTCACTTTTGTGATAGGGATAATAAATACTCCTTCCATGCATAAATTATCGGATGGATTGATCCGGCATATGATTTTAAGCATAGTTAAAAAGTAAATTTTTATATTTAAAAAAAGTACAAATAACTAGATTTATCATCTTATTCTAGCTGCTTGTTGAACTCTGCTCTGAAAGCGAGCCCATGAACCATTTTTTTTGTTTCCTTTCTGTTTCCAAAAATACCATGAGCCATGTAATGACATTTAATTTATCACACACTTAAAGAGTGGAAGAGGAAAATAAGTAATTTATTAAATTAAAAACCATTAAGGCATTAAATATCTTACTCCATCAATAACATGTCATAATTTAATATTGAAATTCTCTTTTGAAGTCCAAATCTTTTGTTAAATAACTTTTTGTTACATGATATACATGCATACACTTATTTTCGGGATTTTTTTTTTAATCTTTTAAAAATAAAAAGTGGTAATTTATTTGCAAACAGGAACGGAACCATAGCATATAAATATAAAATTTATAGGGGTGATTGAACCTACATAAAAAAAAAATTACACTATAAATTTAACACTAAAATTAGAAATAAAAAATTTTACACTAAAAATTTTGCCCTGAAAAAATTATGGGGTGACTGTAACTACTTTTAACAAATTAATAGGTCCGTCCCTATTTGCAAACTAGTATTATGTTAGCATACATTTGAAAAAAAATATAAATTAGAGAGATGAAGCTATGACGAATTTATTGCAAAAAAAATATAGAATTTAGGAATTGACTATGTAACAACTATCTTCCAGGTTGACAAAGAATATGTTATATATAATTTTTTAATTTTGTTGTGTTATTTGTATAATTATTTATGATTATATTTTTTAAGTAACTAATTTATTTTATATTCATAATTTTGAAGTTTTCAAAAGAGTCTTACATCAACAATGCCTGAATGATAGAAATGGTCATTACATTTTTATTGTAACGGAGATGAAAGTAACAAGTTAAAACTTTAAGAACAAATTCACCATTATTTTATTCAAAAAGTAAGCAAAACAAACAAATCTTTTTAACAAACTTAATACTCTATACCAATTCCTTCGCCTGTGAAGCTAATCTGCGCATGTTTTGTTATTATAGTCCGACTCTAAATTGATTTTGTTTTCGAAGTTCATTTTACATATTTAATGTAGCTTACATGTCTCCGTTGCTTGTAAATTTAACTTTTTGGTATAACAAGCTTGTATATAGTTCATATTAGATAAATTTGATGCACGTAAAAATATCTTAAAGTGTTGCTTGTTATTATAACATAAGAATTGACTTAGACAAATAGAATAAAGAATGAAAAGTACTCGAAGTACTATAGTAATAGTATTAATCAGTCCCACATGATATATAAAATGGCGTTTTTATTGAATTTCCAATATTCTATTTGGTAACAATTATGTAACCAAGAATTTGTGGGGCTTTTTCCGTATTTTTATTTATGGATTAGTCATTCATTGTCTCCAGATCTTGTGCTGCTTTTGGGGTTTTTTTTATATTTTTTGTCTATATTTTAGCTGGTAATGAATAATTTTCTTATTCAAGTTTTTTTAAATTATTTTTATATATCTTTGTCCCTCGTCATGTTGGTCTATCTATAATTGTTCTTGTAAAATCGATTAAATCAAAATGATTTATCGAGCCCAAAAGTTACATGCAAGAACCCGAGTAATATATAAAAATTATTAACATTTGTTGGAAAAGTTAATTTTTTCAAAAGAAGTTGCTATTCTCTTCTTACATCCTTTTTTATATATTAAAACTTAAAATGAATAAAAACATGAGATGCATCCACGTTCTCGGACTATATCGAGAAAGCCACCATATGGAATGCACATGTGCTTATTCTAGTAATTAATATAAGGGTAATAATGACATTTTACTAAATATTGTAATGATTGAAGAATGCCAAAGCGGAAAATTTGTAATTATTTTTATATTTCGGAAAGAAAAATATGGTCAATTATTTGTAAACAAATAAAGTATAAGTTATTGTTCGAAAATGGGTGGTCATTTTGTATTAAATTTTTATTACAATGGATTGCTTATCAAATTATTTACCAAAATCAATTTTAACTAAAAGTTAACATTGGTGGATTGAATGTTTTGAACTGCCAAAATTACCCCAAATCTTTTATTTTAATTTTTTAAGTAGTTATTTAGGAAAGTGAGTGTTTAATATTTATGACTGTAAGGGTAAGGGAAATCCTTACAGCCACAAAATAAAAATTTTCAATAAAAAATTTTTAGAATAATTTTATAATTGTATTTAAAAAATCTTATTTTTGTGGCTTTGAAAACCTTCCTCACCCTTATACTCGTGGGAGGAGTGTTTGACACTCATTTCCAAGTTATTTATACACAATGATTTAGAAATTAATGTATCATTTTTTAGGGAACAAGAGTGTCTAATATTTTTTTAGCAAGTGTGGGTGATTAAATTATTATAACCATAAAAATAAAATTTTATAATAAAAAAAATTTAAAAATAATTTTGTAACTATATTTGCGAAATTTTATTCTTGAAATTATAAATAACTTCCTCACCCTTACGCTAATTAAATGAGTGTCGGACACATTTCTCACTAATTTTAGTGCTACAATGTATAAACTGTCAAGGTCCACGAAACGGAAGGCACTCTTTATGCAAGAATATTTTTTTATTTATAAAAATTATTTTATTTTTAAGATAAATTACTATAAATTGAAGATAATTTATTATTAATATTTTAAATTTATTTTTAATTAATATTAATTGCAATAAATTATTCTTAGTATATAGTAATTTGATTCTCACAACACGTTAATTCTAAAGAAAAAAATCGTGTACATTACAACAAAAAAATGTTTCTGAGAGCAGATTCCCCACAAAACCATTTCTTGGCAGTTAATTAATTGTCCAAACATCTATTACTATTATAAGATAACACACTATTTGCATTTGCATTGGTTCTAGAAGGGAAAAAAAATAATAAATCACCAATGATATGATTTTCTGTCTAATTAATGAATTTTATTAAATCCCACCACTTCCAATAAAATATCTGTTATGGAAAGGATAGAAATTCAATTATTTTTTACTTGGGATATAATTTTAAAAGATTCTATCCGATACAAACTATTTTGTTAATACTGACCTATATTAACTTTTTATTAATACTGACCATTTTGGTAAAAACTTGGGCAAAGTAATACATTAGTGTGTGATATACGTACATCATATACAATAAACTAAATGTAGAGTCTTTATTGTAATATTACACCAAGTGACCCTCTATATATTTGACAAGTATAAAATCTCAATTAAAAGATTAATTTTTTTTTAAAGACACAATAAAATTTATGTGGTCAGCATAAAATCTTAATGCAAAATGGTTACAAATTTCCAACTATTAAAATTTCATAAGAAATTATTAGTTGGCAATTACCAATAATTATTGATAACACTTTCTCTCCCTTTTCATTTCCAATCTCAGTTTCATATTTTTCATTATTCTCCCATTGACATTCATTGTAAATTCTTACTTTAGTTCATTATTTTACTGTTTTATTATAGGCTAAATTTCATTTGATTCTGTAGATATATATATTTTTTATTTTGGAAGGAATTTCCAGGTGATTCAGAGTTATAAGTAATGAGAATTTACAAGTAAAGTTATTTTTTTCCCACTTCTTTGATTTTCCCTTCTTTTTTTTTCTGCTTCAATTATGGTTTAGTTGTAAATAAGTGGTGAAATGAGATTCTTTTTAGTCCTTTGATTTATGTTGAAAAAGTTCTTTTTTGTGCCAATTATAAATTCTTAATTGTCAAAAAAAAAATATTTTTAATAGAAAATAAAAAGACACATAAGATTTATATAAAATAATTAATAATGATATAAAGTTAGCACATGAAAGAAAAAGAACATACATGATATGTATATATCTAAGAGACAATAAACTATCATGAAATCTAATCTAATGCATAAAGTAAATAATTTCTAATTTTGGAAAATCCTCTACAAAAAAGGTACAAATAATAAAAATATAAAAACTAAAGGTGTATTGCAAGTTTGCAACTAAAAACCTAGACATATACCCTCACATAAACAAATACATTAAACAATTAAATTTTCGTTAAAGAATGTCAAAAAAATATTACAAATGCTTTAAAACCTATATGGGGTTACTATAACGAAATAAAATAATCAAATGACTCTAATGGAATCTTTTTAATCATTTATTTTTTATAATATAATTCCATTTAAAGAAATGAAAGAGATAAATATTCAGTTTGTTGCCACATGTATTTTTTTTTATTAATAATGAAACTCAAAAAAGTTAATGCAAAATAGGAGGAGAAATAATGTAATTAAAATAACTATATTGAAATTAATATAAAGCTAATGCAAAATTAAAAAACACATACAATTTGAATTTAAAATTATTTATCAATCAAATTAAAATTAAAAATAATAGGATATAAGAAAAACATACACTATATGTCACAATTTAAATTTTTAATACTTTCTCAAAAGTTATTATAAAAAAAAAACAAGGGAAAAACACATAGTTACAAGGGATGAAAGGTTCGGCTTTAGGATTTATTGCATGTTTAATTATCTATTAAAATAAAAAGGGTACATGGAATTTAAGCCATCTCAAAAAGTAAAAAAATAATTAAATAGATAAACTAGGTACATTGGCTACAAATTGGTTTTCTGTACACTTGCATCCTGGATAATTATCCGAAAATTATTTTATGAATAGAAGTAAAATATAAACATGTAATAAGATTATTTCACCAAAATTTTTTAACACATCTAAAACAAAAAAATAGTGCATTGGAATGTTAAAGTTAAGATTAAGGGCAGTACCAAAGAGTCCTACTCTATTATATCACATGAGGAGCATGTGTGCGCGACAACAAAATTTTCCCGAGTGCATAGGTTTTCTCATATATTGTTACTGGACTACCTTTTTCCACAATGCCTTCGTTTGTCAAACCGACGAGGCAATAAATGCACTATGCCGATTGTCTTTAAGCTTTAGAGACGATATTAAGTCTATATTGGCTTAAAAGAGATACGATACTTTGACATTTATTCTGCAGTGATAATGCATTGTGCAACTAAGCTATAGGAAAGCTTGGTTGGCACTTGCGTAGGGATACGATGTCTTGGAAATTCAAGCTTTCATTGTTAATGTCATGCTTAGCACATTCTTTGAGAAATCCACTTTATTGGGTTTAGCCTTATGCCTACATATCTACATACGAGAGTATGTGCATATCGTCGAGTAAGTTTTTCGATACTCCATGTTGATTTTCTTTCCTGTTAGTGTTCAAGATAACTTCTTGTTGGCTTTGATCAATGTCGATATGAAGTGAAGCTTGGTCTTACGGGCTTTTTGTGGCACATTTGAGCGACGTGAGACACTTATTTGTTAACATAATGTGTGGAAACTGTCTGCCAATGGTAGTTAACATGATGTGTGGAAACCGTCAGCCAATAACAGTAATCACGAGCAACGCTAGCCAGTTTGTCATGAATAGGCAATTGATACGCTCCAAAATACGTTTGGGGTTTGCCATTGTAAGCATACTATAGAGTATCATCTAATCAACGTTTGAGAGAAGTACTATTGTCCATCGCAACTTATTATACTAGCGATACCTATATAGGTAGGTTGTTCAATATCAAGGTGAGTTAGGCTGCTCGCGAATTCAACTCACTAATAATCAACTAAAACTCAACTACTGATAACGAGCTCGGGTTTCAGTTTGATAATTGCTTGTTTCTATTTCAATCTCGTGCTCGAGTAGCAAGGAACTTTACTCTAAAACTTGTGAACGAATCATTGACTATTAAGACAATATAATCCATGTATATTAATATATTTTTATTTAATAAGCCTTTTATATTTAAATAAAGAATTATTTATTCATAAAAATAATTTCATGTTGAGTTTTAGCTGAAGTCTAAATAATTTTTCCAAGTCGAGTTCGAGTTTAACTAAACCCAATTAGAGAAAAATATATAGATGCTTTAAATCATTGCTGATATGTTCTCTTCTTGCCTCACTGGTTCCTTTTACCATCATAATTAGTAAAATACGAGTGAAAACAAATATAATATACCGACGAGTTTAATATGTTTCCGTGTAAAAATATATTACAAAAATTAAATTTGGTATCATATACAAATTTTTTATTTGGCATAATATACAAATTAATGATATAAAATCTTAATAATATATTATATCTTATTATGTATATATTTTTTTGAAATTTAAAACTAAAAAATAGCTTAAAAAATATAAATTACACATGTATTATACGAGATGTGTCAAGTTACACATTTTTCATTAAAATCCATGTTGAAATGAACAAAAAGAATATTTTTAGTAGAATTGGCAATGAGTCGAGCTGCTCGCGAGTTGGTCGAGTTGGACTCGATAAATACTCGGCTCGAGTTTGACTCAAATGTAAATGAGTCGAGCTCAAGCTCAATTTTGAGTTCAATATTATTAATGAGCCGAGCTCGAACATAGAGTAACTCAATTTGTTAGGCTCACGAGCTGCTCGAAATAAGCATATAGCATTATACATATGTTTAATTATATGCATATGAATATATATATGTGTGTTTGATTAATATGATAAATAAAATTTACCATAAAATAAATATTAATCTGTCTTCTAAAATTGAATTTCCCTGTATAATTACTAGCATTTATATGTTATGATAAATATTTTAAAATTTTTCAAATTTAAAATTTACTTTCAAGCTATTAAAACGTCACAACACTCAATATTTTCTGTATTAAATGTGTTGTTTGTGAAATTTTACATAAAAGTAGATAAAAATCTAAATAAAAAATCAATAAAAAGTTCACAGTGAGTTACAATTGGCTATGATCAAGTGGCTCGTAAACTATTCGCGAGCTGTTTAAGCTTGATTCGATAAAAACTCGATTCGAATTCGGCTCGAATGCTAAGGAGTCTAGCTGAGTTCAAATTAAAGATTCTTCTTCATGAACCGAGCTCAAATAACCTAAATCTCAGCTTAGCTAGACTCGTGAAGTAGGTTGGTAAATCTAGTAACGATAACCACATATCGTTTTGGTTCCCACTTCTCACTCACTTTTGAATACATATTTTATTTTTCTTATCAATTAATTAATAAAATAAGAATTTATAAAAAAAATAAAAAAATGTGGAGGAATAGGGCAAAACCAAAGAAAGAAAGGCGTTGTTTGCTATATATAAACCCCTAATTGCTTCATCCCCGCCTCCAACCAAACCTCCTTCTTCCCTCCTCTCTCTCTCTCCCCCCTCTCTCTACCATTTTCATTTCTCTCTCTACAGGCACTCTGTTTTCAAGTACAAACAGAGAGATTGAAACCCACTTCAAAACAGGGGATAGAGATATTGAGAGAGATTCAGAGAGAAAGAGATGAAGTATGTTTTGGTGACAGGGGGAGTGGTGAGTGGCTTAGGGAAGGGAGTTACCGCTAGTAGCATTGGTCTCATTCTCAAGTCATGTGGCCTCCGTGTTACCTCCATTAAAATTGGTAATTATGTATATATATATATATATATATTCACTTTATGTTATTATGTTATTTATTCAATATTTATCTTTTTGGTTATTTTGGAGTTAAGATTTAGGCTCTTTTGGATACTTTGAAATTTCCCCCCCTTTTTAGAATTTTTTTGTCTTTAGGTGTTTTTGTAAATTGAAAAAGAAAACAGTCTGGATTTTGTTCATTAGTTATTATTTTTTGGTGGACCTGGGGTGCGCTTCGAGAATTTCCCTCTCTTTTGAATTATTTTTGGTCTGTAGGCTGTGTTTGCGAAATGAAACATTATTTCTGGTATTTTATTCACTTTATTATTTATTTTTATTCAACAGTTTATCTTATTTATGTACTCCTGGGTCGGGTTTTTGGAGTGAAGATTTTGGCTTTTTTTGGGTATTTTTGAATCCCCCCTCTTTTTGGATTATTTTTAGTCCCTACGGTGTGTTTGCAAAATGAAAAATTAGTTCTGGTTTTTTGTATGACTTTATGCACTCCATTAAAATTGGTATATATTTCTTTATTTTATTATATGTTCTTTTATTATTTGTTCACGAATTTATCTTGTTTGTGTACTATGGATTCTGGAATGAGGATTTAGGCTTTTTTGGGTGCTTTTTGAATTTCTCCTCTTGTTTAATTATTTTAGTCAATAGGGTTTGTTGGCAAAATGCAAAATTAGTTCTTGTTTTATTTTGGGTCAGATTTAGGATTGAAAATTTGGGATTTTGTGGGTATTTCAAATTACCCTCCTTTTGCAGTGTTTTAGCATACGGTATGTTCACAACATGAAAAATTTTCTCTGGTTTGTGTTAAGATCCGTTTAGTTTAACTATTATAAGTCGGGTCTAGAAGTAAAATTCCTTGTTTACTGGTAGTTGGAAAGTAGCCGAATTTTTAATTATATACTTTATTTAGGCTTTTTTTTCAGAATTTTGATTTATTCCTTTTGGATTATGTTAGTCTAGAGTTTATTTGCAAAACGAAAAATTAGTCTTTTTCATGTGTATTTCACTAATTTACAGCAGTCGGTTGGCTATAGAAACTGGAATTTGGTTCTATCACCATTTGTTCTGAGCTTTATTTATAGTTAGATAGCCGAAATGTCCTCAAAATTCCTTCAAAACCACCACACTTTTTGTTCTAGGACCACCTTTCTATGACTTACTTTGTTGTAGATTCTTCATTGTTAATTTATGTTTACTTTCGAAAATAATATTTAACCCAACATATTTGCTGCAGTCTGACTGCCTAATTGCTTTTGAATCTGTGGTTAGCTTTGTAATTCAACAATTGAACAGATGCAGTTCTTTCAATTTATATAGCTATGAGTGTGAACTTATATTTTCTGATTGTTTAATCATGGTGTACAAGATTGGTAAAATTATCACAAAACATTGTCTTGAAATGTCTGGCGCTTCATTTCTTTTTTTTCCTTTCCTCAATTTTCTAAACCCGCTTTAGAACATAACTTTATTAAGATTTTTACTCAACGCTAATCTTTCTTTCAGATCCTTATTTAAATACTGATGCTGGAACCATGTCCCCTTTCGAGCACGGTGAAGTTTTTGTACTGGATGATGGTGGAGAGGTAAAAGAAATTACTTCTACTTCTTACATTCACTTATTTAGTACTACTCAAATTCTTGAAAGGTAAAAATTATTGTAATCTTCAATGGGAAATTTCAATATACGTGCTATGAGAAAAGATTTATTAATCTGAGTTTTTCAGTTCTATTGCTACATGCATTTTGAAATCTCCGCCAGAATTAAAATTTCTGGCTGGTGTTCACCTTAAAGTTTGTATATTCTTCCAATTTTTTTCTTTTCTTTTCTTTTTTTTTTTTTAAAGTTTAGACATGACAACCAGGATGATGATTTTGAAAATTACTCAAGGCTTGTAGATATACAAACTTTTCCCTTGTTTGCCAGGCAGTTGGAGGATGTCATTTTAGTTTTGTACTTATGCATGCCTCTATTGCAACTTGTAAGTCACGGGTTCGTCATTTTGGAAGCAACCTCTCTGGAAATAAGGGTAAGGTTGCGCACACAAGAACCTTCCAGATCTCGCCATGCACAATACAATCATGCAAGAACAACTGTTTCTTTTCAGTGACTAATAAAATTCTTCAGAAAGGAGCTAAAAACATATGTTAGATACTTGGATAAATATTAAAATCCACCATATCCCCCAAGTGCACACCTGCAGGCCATTTGGGCCAAAAAGGAGCAGTTTGATTTTTTTGTTACTAACTATTTTCCTAGTCTTGCAAAATTAGGAAGATATACTAGTTTATTGTTTATCTATAGTTTTAGTGTTGTCTGTTTGTAAAATAACTTTGGAGTTTTCCCCAAAAATGAAGTTGGAAAGCTGGATATTTGTACGTATTAGTGCCTAATTTTTTTGTCATTTTTACCTGAAGGTGGACCTAGACCTTGGAAATTATGAAAGGTTCCTAGACATCAAGTTGATGCGTGACAATAATATTACAACTGGAAAAATTTATCAGGCAAGTGAATTTAATTTTGCAAGATTGAACGATAAAATGTGCATCTTCTTAAGAATTTTTACTCCATGTTTGCATTAGTAAACTTTCTTTCCATTGTGTGCTATAGTCTGTACTTGAGAAGGAACGAAGAGGCGAATATCTTGGGAGAACTGTTCAGGTTTGTATCTTGTAGTGAAGCCAATTTTTTTTGTATAGAATTGATTTGCATTCGTTTATGTTTGATAAAGTAATAAAATTATTGCCTTGAATAGGTTGTTCCACACATAACAGATGCTATTCAAGATTGGATTGAACGTGTAGCAATGATACCAGTGGACGGTAAAGAAGGCCCGGCTGATGTTTGTGTCATTGAACTGGGTGGTACCATAGGTATAGACAAACACAATCTTAGACCTTATCCCATGACAAAATAAGCTGTTATAGGGTATAACTGTAAGTAATTCTCTGATGCAGGGGATATTGAGTCAATGCCATTCATTGAGGCTCTTGGGCAGTTCTCCTATCGTGTAGGTAAGCATACGGAATTTGACATACTAGATGAATTTCATCTACCCTGTAGTTGTCAAAGCAAACAAAGTGGCAATGAACTTAATTTATTTTAATCTAGATAATCACTGAAGATTTTGTCATAATCGTTGGCTGTTCAGGTGCTGGTAACTTTTGTTTGATACATGTTAGCCTGGTGCCTGTTTTGAGTGTTGTGGGAGAGCAGGTAATTTTGATAGATGCTTACTTCTGAATCTACTTTTTGGTTCAATATGGTTAAGTTGTCCAGATTATCTGTAGAATTGCATTACTGGTGTGATAACTAGTATTTCTGTTTTGCTTTATGTAGAAAACTAAACCTACTCAACACAGTGTTAGGGGACTACGAAGCCTGGGATTGACGACAAATATTTTAGCATGCCGTAGCACAACGGTCTAATATTCCCTTTGTTATTTCTGTATCTTCAAAATTATCTATAATTCCCTGTATAAATTTTCGAAAACCATCTGTGTTTCATATGGTCATGTTTCTGTAATTGTTTAAGCTTGCAGATGCATTATAATGATTTAAACATTAACAAATATGAAGATACATTTTTTCATCTCATTGATTACGATTCCTTTTATTCATTTTTCAGGAACTTGAAGAAAATGCCAAAGCTAAACTTTCTCAATTTTGCCATGTACCGGTATTCAGCTTTCGAATCTGTTTTTGATTCTCTTTTGACTTGATAAGAAACTGGATATGTATGGTACCTTTTTGTTGCTGTGTAGTTTTGGTTATTAACTTTTTTGATTGGTATTGCTGTAGCTTCTAATCATTTTAAACTTGTTTCCACAGGCACAAAACATCATCACTCTTTATGATGTATCTAACATTTGGCATATTCCGTTGCTTTTGAAAGTAAGTGGTTTCATCTTAGACCTCTGTTTATAATCACTTATGTTTTATATCTTTTACAAACTGCTGAATATGGATTCTCACCCTCCATTAGAATCAGAAGGCTCATGAAGCAATCTTGAAGGTGCTGAATCTTTCAAGGTTTGTGTAACAAGCTTTGATGTCACTACATTTGTTACTTCTTATGGTACTTTTTATCATAAATATGGGCCTTTTATCGAATATATTTACATGTGTGTGGTTATTAGCAGTGTCGCCAGTAAACCTACATTGGGAGAATGGACTTCTAGGGCTGAACTGTGCGACAAGTTGCACGAGCCTGTATGTTTCCACTGTTTCTATTTCATTTACAAAAAAAAAGTATTAAAAGTTCTTTTGCAGATAATATATACATATATATATATATATATATATTAAAAGTATTTTCTACTTTGATTCACAGGTCAAAATTGCAATGGTTGGAAAGTACACAGGCCTTTCAGATTCTTACCTATCTGTCCTAAAGGTGAGCTTATTAATCTCCTTGACACACCAGAGTTTAGCAATTTGAGATGCCTGCTTATTTTCCAAATAGTTTAACGATTACATTTGAACTCGAGAAAAATATTTTGTAATTATTTACATATGCTTGTCTAATTTTAGTTTTTAAACATCCTAGAGAACTCTTATGAAGGTGAACTGGGAATCATGTGCTTTCATGTTCAAGTTGATTTTAATGAATAACATGCCTTCAATGTTTTTCATATGTACCTTGTCGCTTATAAGGATATCTAAATATGAGTAACCTATGAGGTGTGCTCTGTGTAGGCCCTTTTGCATGCTTCCGTTGCTTGCCAAAGGAAACTTGTTATTGATTGGGTCCCTTCCAGTGATCTTGAAGATGAGACTGAGTTAGAGGTCATTTTCATTTTTTAGTTCTCTGTTATATTTTCTTTGATCCGTGCCTGTTGACACATAGTGTCTTCCTTGTTTATGCAGAATCCTGATGCCCATAAATCAGCTTGGAGTACTTTAAAGGTTTGTGTTGGCATTTAATAGCCTTGCGTCTTGTGTTTCCGTATATCTAGTATTATACTTCTTTTTCCATTTACCCCTACAAGCAAAATATTGTTTGCCTAATCAATTCTAAGTATTCTTCCTGCAACTCAATAAGTATTAATGGTAGTCTTTCAATCATCAGGGTGCAGATGGTGTACTTGTTCCGGGAGGATTTGGTGATAGAGGGGTACAAGGCAAAATATACGCAGCAAAATATGCTCGGGAAAACAGAATTCCATATCTTGGGATATGCTTAGGAATGCAAATTGCTGTCATTGAGTTTGCTCGATCGGTTCTTAAGCTAAAAGATGCTAATAGCACAGAATTTGATCCCGACACACGAAACCCTTGCGTTATTTTTATGCCAGAGGTTTAGACTCTTTTTCTAAAATTTGGGGGATATTGTGAACATTAGTATAACAGTTATTCTTTTATTTATTTCTTTGAGCCTTTACATCAGCAGGGTTCAAAAACTCACATGGGAGGAACCATGCGTCTTGGATCGAGGAGGACTTATTTTCAGGAGGCAGAATGCATATCCGCAAAACTGTAAGCACTTCGGCTTGTTATTTTCAGATATGCTGTATTAACAGTGATAGCTAATTGATATTATTAAAATGTGCTAGGTATGGCAACAAGAGATTCATTGACGAGAGACATCGTCATCGATATGAGGTATCGGAACTCACAATTATATCATTCATGTTTCATTGCCTGCTGTAACATTTGTTTAGGAAGTGTTTTGTTTGGAGAAATAATTTTACCTTGTGCAGGTGAATCCCGAGATGGTCACACAATTTGAAGATGCTGGCCTCTCTTTCACAGGCAAAGATGAAATTGGCCAAAGGATGGAGGTATAGATGAAAAGCTTAGTAGTAGTATGTGTTTTTGTTGGAGCGAAGGTCTATGGAACAGTCATTGCTAAGTTCCGGTTCTAATTCCTAGAAGTTTTTCTCCTTTATATATTTTTTCCTTGAAAATATGATTCCCCAAATTCCAACAATTGGGGTTTTTGAAACCACTAAGTAATCAAATATTTGGTCGGAAGTAGTACCGAAAATCCATTATCTCAGAAATGCTTAAGTACTTTTGGTTTGCTATACTATGTTTCTGTTGTAATTATGATTCCAATGATCTTGCAGATCATTGAACTGGCTAACCATCCATTTTTTGTTGGCACTCAATTCCATCCCGAGTTCAAATCCAGACCAGGGAAACCGTCTGCTCTTTTCTTAGGTATCCACCTACTTGTCCCTTTTTTTAAATATAACTAAAGGTGGCTATGTCAATAAGCTAAAATGACGAGAACAGGCTATGTGGATATAATCGTTCGTTCTTGAGAATTTTTCCCTTGCATTTGTGGCTGAAATACTTTACTTCATGCTTTTATTTGCCTTCAATATCTACCTTTTGGTCGGCTCAAAGTGCTGTTTACAAGCCGTTTTGTTGAATTAGTTGATAAGATGAGGCACCTTCTTGACCACAATCTTAACTATGGTTCTGTAACTGTTTGCGGTTATATTCCTAAATCTCTTATCCACGTGGCCTTTGTTTGAACCTTTTATTTTCGTATTTCAGTCGTCATAATAACTTGTGATATGGTAAGAATATACGGTTGATCAATTGTGTAGTTTTTCCTATCCGGTTGACCAATGGCCAAAATTTTGAATGAGAGATTTTTAGTTATAATGTTTGAACTGTGTATGAAGTTTTACTGATTGTAGTAGGTTGGAGAAATATTTTATAGTAATAATGTTAGGCTTTCTTCAAGTTGATTGTGAATGTGATCTTTGAGAAGTCATAGCCAGTTACACTCTTAAGGTAGATAATATATAAGTGTCATATAGTCAGCAAAGCTAATATGTGGTGCGTATATTTGTCATCAACAGGGCTTATAGCGGCGGCATGTGGGCAATTGGATGCTGTCATGAAGAGGGGTGTGACGAAGCCAACTTTAATGAGCAACGGTACTTCACCAATAAAAACACGCCAATATGGCCCAGCTGAAAAGACCCCCAATTGGCAAGTAGGTGTCATTTACAGCAACAGGAATGGTGTTTACAGCAATGGGAATGGTGTCCACTGCTAGAGAAAATGGATTTGGGGCAATGAAAATATGAATTTGGCGACATCATCAATGCCGAGACTTACTCTCTATCTATCTCTTTGTTTCTTTTACGAGTGGCCTATTGATTTTGCTAGGAACTTTTCTTTGAGTTTGTGTGTACAGCCTTACGCAATATGGGGGGTAGGTGGTTATTATAGCTCTCAAATGGGACTCATTTGATAGAATAGAGCTTGTTTCCGGTGTTTTTTAAAAGACGGAGCGGCCTGTTATATTTGTTGCAGATTTTGCTATTGACAGAAGGGTAATGTGGACCTTTTATTAGTTTTAATTAATACTGCAATTAATATTAATCAGTTTTTCTTGATTGCTATATTATTGTTGGTTAGCATGAATGGGCCTCCGGCATGTTTAATAATTTGTAACTTTTCTTGATTTTGTATTTGTAACTTTTCCAAGTTAATAATTTGAACAAATATATGCTTTTGCCTTATATATATGGGCATTTTGCATTGATCACGTTAGCATGCTAATATCAGTAGTTTGTATGGTAATATTATCATAATCTGAAGGGTTCTATTTGTAATTTTAAGGTAGCTAATTGGAGGCTGCTACACAGGTTTTTTAGCCATTGATTACTTATAGCAATGTGGGGGGTTTTATTGCAATTGAGGGTAAATTTGATTTTTTTTTTTATTGTATTAAATTATTATATTTGTGGACGAAGGGAGTGATAGCAAAAAAGTTTTATGTGTTCACCAATCTTTTTTCCAAGAATAAAAGGTAAAGTTGTTTAGAAAAACGGAATTTTGAAACTCAAAAGCTTGAATTAAGTTGGGGAATTTTAAAAAATATGTTGTAATGAACGCCAAATCACAAACATATGCTCTAAATGGACATTAAATGGACCAAAGTATCCAACATGAGAGCATAAAATAAAAGGCATGGTCCATCATATACTGTCAACCCATATTTTTCAATCGATCGATTTATCATAATTGAGGGAGATTTATTGATTTATCAATACAAAATTTCAATAGATGAGGAATGAGGAGTATTATATGTTTAAAGAAAAGAAAACCGTTCTGTCTTTCTTAGTTTATTGGTCCTAATTTGAATCGAAACCATCTATTTGTAATTTGCGTCCGCTGGTGATTTCGTCGAAACCCTATCAAATCATACCAAAGTTCCATCAAAACCAAATCGAAACCCTATCAAAATGCTATCTAAATTTTATCAAACCTCCACATCAAAATTCATCAAAATTTGAATCGAAATTCAATGAAAATCTCATCTAGACCCTGCATCGAAGTTTGTTACGAAAAACCCTACATCGAAATTCATTGCAAAACCCCAGATCGAAACTAATCGAATATTGAATCATAACCTTCCGATCGACACCCCATACTGAAATTGTATCAAAATCCTATATCTAAATTCATCGAAACAGCATTTCAAATTTAATCGAAGGCCCATGTCAAAATTTGAATTAAAATAGCTCCGTAACCAAAACCTATGGATGGTTGAACTGGAATTTGCTGTTCGTAATTATGTTCGTTGGTGATTGCCTTATGTTCGCTTGTGATTTCACTGAGACCCAATCAAAATTTATCTAAATTTCTTAACGAAGGTAGATATTTCCAAAAATTTTTAACGGAAATTTCTTATGTTCAAAATTTGATTTGCCTGATTATGTTAGTTGATTTTTTTTATGTTCTTAATTTACTATTCGTAGATCTTTATGTATATAAAACCGATTGGTTATGGTGTGTTCGTAGATTGGTTTAGTTTGGAAATGACTTGTTCCTAATGGCTTTTTTCGAGTATGTCTTTTACGCTCTGGAAATTGAGGTTATGAATTTTTTTTTACAGAAAGCAATATTTTTATGACATTTTCTTCAGGTAGCAAATTTTAGCAATTTGGCACACTACGAAGTATTTTTAGAATTTACCACTTTAGTACATCTCTACTTGTTTCAAGGAGATTTGTGATTTGTGAATTGCAGTTTAACACGTAACCTTGCTGTGACAAATCAACAGGCACATCAAGGTGTACATATTCTTACCCAAAACAGGTCACCTTCTGCCTGAATCGATAACCATCTTTGGGCTGATGTAGTTCACTGTCTTCTGGGACCAAGGGGTAGCATAGAAAAATAATTGTCCATAAACCACACCCTTTGGACTGATCTTGGATCCTGACTCACCTTTCATGTACGAATAACATTGCGTAGGAACCCTTAAGTCTTCGAGGCATTGGATTCTCACCAATGTTAGTGTTGCTCGAGCCAACATTCCAACCTCAGCTTCTTTTGCCCCTAATTGTAAGGGACTTTCATCTAAGGCACATCACTCCCCTACCAATGTATTTTTACATACCATAGCTTCAGCAAGTCACTTGGAGCCACGTTCATCTTGGGCGCAAGAGCACTTGATCGGTTAGCTACACACGCTTTCAATGAAGGTTGCTTCAGGCAAACCTCAATATAATTGTCACAATAGCCAACTATTCCGTGAATTTAGAACCACTTTAGAACACTACAATTATTACAAGATGGCGAATCATTCCAAAGGTTAAAGAAAAACACCACACTTTCTTTCTTTTCATAGAAAATGGATACTACCGCTCAACGAAATAAAAAAAGCATCAGCTTTTCATAGAATGGTAATCCACAGCAGCAAACATGTCCAGCATTCTCACTTGGCAAAAAAATAAGAATGATAAAATGGGTCCAAATTAGATTGCCGTTGCATTCGTTTTCTGCCTTTTATCTGCAGTAGAATATTACAACAGGACAGACAAGTTTCTATATCAAGCGCTTCCTACAATCATCCGCTCCACAGTAACATGCCACCTTTTTAGGCTTGCCATCAGGACCCTTTACACTATCAAGAGTATAACCATAATCATATGAAAGCTCCTGCAGCCCCAAAACAAAGCAAACAAGAAGCAAGTTAGTTGCTTTGGTCTCTGGTCAAGATGTTTTTCAGAATGTCACAAAGAACACAAAGGAATCATATTGAGATATTTGACATCACACCCATGATATCTCCTTAAAGAAGGGTAAGAGCTAAGACTCTTGAGAGAGTTCTAGGCTCGCATAAGTGATTAGGGGCAAAGAATTACAAGTACATTTTTATCCTTTCATTAAATTTTGCACTTGATTAGATAACCCTCGCGTTATCTTTACGGAAGCATACTTTGGTCCTCTGACATCAGCAGAAAAGCCAAGAAGCTATTTGCAGAACTAATTTTATATGGCACACACAAAGTACTATAAATTTCCAGGTTCCAGATGTAAATTAAGCATCACACTTCAAAGAATGATCCCTCGTGTCATAATGACAGTACAAGTTTGCTAGTGATGATTTAATATTCATATTGAATAGAGTAACATATTTTGGCGAAGACCTACAGCTTGTTTGATACACATTAGGAATAAGTAACAGACGAATAACAGGGAATTGAAGAATACAGAAAGATAGGTAAAGAAATAAAAGCGCATGCCCCCCAGGCCCAGGGGGCAGAAGGGAAGGGATATGACCTGCAATGGTGGTATGTTGTCAGCGGCAAAAAGAACCACCCTAGCTAGTCTGATATCATGGTGAGAGCTTAGCACACACTGTACAAACAGATTAGGCTGGCAGCTGTGGTTGATGAATCTCGTGATGTTCCCCTTGGTACCAGCATCTATGCAGAACTCAGGTCCGCTGTCAGGGCGATTATCATCATCTTTTTGCAAGTGTGCAGGTAGAGAAACATCTACAAACCGTCTCTGCGTTGAAAAGAAAGGTGCAGCAGTAAAATAAGTTGACTTATGCGAGCGCATTTGCGTGTCATGGAAAAATGGTTTGAAATCATCAAGTGCTGAATATTAATGTCAGGTTTCTCAAGTAATAGAGCATTAAGCTGCGTTTGGTACAAGAATTTGTCAAGGGAAAATGCGATGGAAAAGAAATGTTCTTGCATTCCTGATCTTTTGTGCAGAGATTTCCCTTTCCATCATATTTTTCCACGAAAATCCTTGCACCAAACTGATAGCCTACTACATAGATGGAAACATAACATGAGGTTTATTTGCAATGAGTCATACAAAGATACGGGCTTGCACTCTAACTACATGTTAGAGGAATTAACTTAGAGATCATGAACGGACATGGCATCATTGTTTAGGCTATAGGAGGGTCCTGAGTTTGAATCTTATAACTGTTTTTTTCTGTCATTATTGATTGCACCTACTAGTTCATCTAATCATTTTATCCAGTTCAAGTGCCAGATGAGGTTGTGTGACAGGGAATATTAGAGAGCTTGATATGTATTGCAGTGTGAACTTCCTAACATTAAAATTTTACTATCAGTAGGGATCAAACATGAGAACACAGAGCGATCCATAAAAATCACAGTCGGAACGGCACAATTCTACATTGCTTCGTTGCTGATCCTACAACTGAATGAATCCTAAACGATAAGGATTGATTGTTAGAAAGCAGATTGTAGGACTGTATGATTCTTAGATCCGACCGTGATTTTCACAGCCCTGATCTTTACATGAAGAGTAGTATTATTGACAAGATTTGGAGCCTAAAATTGAATTTAGTTACAAATGAAAATGGTATGAAATCATGGTTGCTTCCAAGAGTTTTCTTTTAGTTCAACAAGAGAAAGAGAAAACAAAATTAGATTAAGCAATACCTCTCGTCCATCGAGCCCCTTCATTGTTTCCAGGCAATCAATGTCGAACATATAAAAATTTTCATGAGCGGTGTCTACTTCATCTGTCCTCATGAGAACCCCTATGTATTCACACACCGGGGCCCCAGAAGGAATATAATCCCAAGACCTCACACCCCAACCTTTCTTTGGGGTTCGGAAGACCTGTTGAAGGGATCTTAATCAGCATCCAAGATAAGCGAACAATAAGCAATTATTTAGAATAGTAAATTGTCCTACTGCAAGCATCAAATATCAATTATCAAAAGATGTTTAAAGTAAATAATAAATAACATAACAGAGGCTGTCTTGGACAAACCTCAAGTCTGTATTTCATCCCTCTTTGTGATGTTCGATTAACGCAGCCAGGTCCACAGCCACAATTAGGGCCACACTCAAAAACAATGGATTTTGGTTCTATTAACCTGAAAGTAGAAATCAGCACATGGAAAAGATCTGATTCATGCAGAAAATATTTCTGAAATTAAGATGAAAGTCAACAGAACAGCTGTTCCAATTGCACAGTAAGGTGCCAGATCCGCTATCATAGTCCTGTATATTAGACCAAGTATACAGCCATACCGTATTCAATTAAACAAAACGTTATCCAAACTCTCTGTAGTTAAATTTTTTCCTACTCAGACTGCTGAATGTATAAAAAAACACTGAAATGCAAAGCGTTAGCAACCCAAAATCAATAGCTGTGTATTACTATCAGTAGACAAGAAATAAGAGGTATTAAAGTTTGTTAAATTGTCCCAAATCATTTGTATACTGATCTAGAAAGTGATTTACAATGCCCCCCTTCTTCCCCTGGTATATCCTTTTGGTGGGAAACATATAGGATTTAATATGGTCTCGGAGCTTGCCGTCAATATTTGCTTTTATCCTTCTACCCATTTATTACATCCACTTGATGCTTTAATAGGTGGATGGAGTCCAAGGTTTGCTAGGGTGGTTAAAGCCACCCCATAATCATAAAAAGCCCAAAAATGCCCTACGTTTTAGTGTAAAAGAATTTGATGTGGCTTTAGCTCACCCATAATAATTTTGCAGCACAACACAAGATTTCTAAGATGTCCAACCACCCCAATTTCAAATCTAAGCTCATCAACCCCTCAGCGAAGGAGTATTACAGTTTGTTAATTGTCTCATACCGCTTCTGCACTAATCTAGCCTGTGATTTATTGGTGGGTTCCTTTTCTTCCCCTTTTATATTCTTTTAGTGGGAAGTGCCAAGCCCCAATGAACGATGGTCATAACTATAACGGTCCTAAGGTAGTAAAATTCCTTGTCAGGTAAGTTCCAACCCACATGAAAGGCGTAACAATCTGGGCACTGTCTCGGAGACAATCTCAGTTAAATAGACATCTGGACAGAATGACCCTAGAAAGCTTAATTGGTCC
>MKEJ01094419.1:0-10815 GCA_001753735.1 Embelia ribes
CCGTTGATCTTGAAATCGGCCGATGAGATTAAATTGGATATGTTTTAATCAAATTTTGTAGGGGGTCTGTGTTTTTAATCTCACTCACACATTTAAAAATCAACCATCCGGATTTGCTGGGCAGGGACTGCCTATCACCTTTGCAAGGTAGCCTGCCTCTTTTCCATATTTTTTTATCTCTTAGGGGAAGATAGTTTAGAAAGGCTGTAGTCAATGCTCTTATTAGGGTTTATCAATATCCTTCTCAATTGCTAGTCACTTCATGTTACTTGAATTAGCAATTGGTCAACCTGTGAAGAGGGCACTTACGCCATGTTCCTAAAAGATCCACTACCCTTGGCTTAAAAATTAAACGCAAAGAACTCTCCATCAACTTATTTAATACTATTTAATCCTTGAAAAGTATGGGATTTGGTATAGTGATCCCCTTGAACCTGGGTACCATTGTTGATCTCCAATTCTATTTTTTAAGTTTGGGGTGGCTAGTTCTTGGCCTCTAATTTAAGTTTGAGACATATTGATTAAAATTTAGGACTGCAAATAGATAATCCAATAGGAGTTACTCGACTCTCCCACCAGTGCCCCTAGCTCACCTAAATTTTAGGGATTATATAAGGAACTCTCCTACCAATATATCCAAACATCATTCAGTCCCCTAAAATATAAGGATTTTGTACAATAAATCCGTGAACTAGGGTGCTAATGTTCATTGCCAATTCTATACTTCAGTTTAAGAGGGTCTACTTTGTACATTTTTCTTTATCCCAACCCTTATTTTAGAGTTTTAGGTATAGAGATAAAAATTTAGGGGTTGAAAATAGATTCAGTTGTCGAAATTTCTTTCTTTGCAAAATTCTGCTAGATGGTTTTAGGATTTGTTTTCATGTGGGTTAGGCAGGGATGAAATGAGTCAAGCCGAGCCTTGGGTTTTTCAGGCTCGACTATTCAATGGAGCTACTTAGGCTCGTCTCGGTCTCGCTACAAGCTGTACTTAGGCTCAACTCGCTTGATAATTTCTGAAGCTTGGATTGAGCTTGTCAAGTTCTCCTCGGGTTGTTTGGCTAAATGAACCAAGTCTGAATATTTAAGGCTTGGCTCGCTTAGCAAGGTCGTTAGGCTTGGGCGTTCATTAGCCATGAGTTGTTGAATTAGGTCATTTAACACTTTTAAAAGCCCAAAATTATTATGTGTATATCATAAAATCATCATTTACTAACAAGTATGTAAACTTTCTTTTCTAATTTAAAACTGTATATTTTTTATTTCAAATATAATAAAAAAACAAGTATGAGATTTTAACGAGTAAACTGAGGTTATTCAAACTCGCCTCACTTATATAGCAAGCCCTATTTTATTATTCTGGCTCGGCTCGTTTATGAATAAGTCTAGGCCGAGCCCTTAACGAACCAAGCCCGAGCTTGTTAATGAATGGCTCAGTTCATTTGCATTCTTGAGGTTAGATTTCTGAAAAACGAATTATGGTACGCGGTAATTGTATCAAATAAGCAATTCTCATTGGGATCAAAATTTGCCTATGGAATATTTCACCCTAGGAGATTAGGATATTCCAAATGTGTGCACAGAGGGTGGAATGAGAAGGTGGTACTATCATTTTCGTTCCATTTTATTTACCAAAAGGTTTGCTTGAACTAGTGATTGGTTGACTGTAGTTGACTGGATTTAGCTAGAAGGTTTGCGGACTGTGTTTCATGTGGGTTTGATTCTGAATAACCTTTTTGCTGTACTTACATTTGTTCAGCCACACTTGTTTTGCCTTTTGTCTGAGTATTACTTTTACCTCATTTTCCAGTTTCCACAAGCAGTGGGTAGTTTGGTATGTGGTAATGGAATGGACTAAGCATTTCTAATGTTTGGACGACGGATGAAAATTGGGATATGCAACAGTTCATCCTAAGGAATGATAGTGTTGCGATTTTTGTAAGAAATGTAGTGGGATTGGTTATGTCCTTCCATTTCATGAGCCAAACTAGGCACTTGGCCCTTGGGTTCCTGAGCTAGTTATATTGTGCAATTTTTGTTCCTAACTTCTCATTTAATGAGGGAAAGACTAGGCTTTGTAACTGGAAGACTCAACGTTATCTAACCACGTCAATTTCTCGGGTTTTTCCAACATCTTTTTCGGCTAATATCATCACTCCATGAGATAACCACGTTAGTTTATAGGGTTTATCCAATATCTTCTTCAGCTAATTTTGTCACTTCATATTACTTGAACTGGCGTTTTGTTGACCGAGAATTTAGGACTATAAGCTAGAAGTTTTGGCCAATTCATTTATATGTTCTGATTTATGGAAAACTATTTGTTCTGTACTCAGATTTATCTACAAACGAAGTGATTAGGTTTTTTTGTGGTGGTATCACCGCCATCATCTCTGTTATGCCTTTTTCGTGCTGTGTAGTTTAAAGTTGACTGTCGCAAGTTTTTTTCAGATGAAATTGTTATGGAGAAGAAACTATTTTATCCTGTAACTTTTTCTTAGGCACTTCCCTCTCAAAGCTATCACAAGCGCTTTTGTGCTCTTTTTCTTGTAATTCTAATGTTTCCACCAGTTTCGAGTTATGAAAATGTTGTCTTTTGTATCTAGTGTCAAAACTCAAAAGTTCAGCAGGAATCACGATTTAGTTATTTATGTTTTTCCTGTGACTATCAGTCATTAACTGGAATTTAACATTTGGGATGATTGTATTGCCTTGCAGAATCGTGATTCCCAGCCTTTGCTTCCTTTAACGGTAAAACAAATAAGTGAAGCCTTGCAATCTAGTGACGACAAAACAAATTTCCTAATTGATGGAGTTGATGTGAACAATGTATGGTTTCCGCAAGTCTATTAAAATTTCTTGGTCATTTTTTCCATTTATTTATTTGGATTTACTGTGAACAATGTTTAGGTTACTTTGGTAGGATTGGTTTTCAACAAAACAGAAAGGGTTACCGACATTGCATTTGTGATTGATGATGGCACTGGACATATTGATTGCATTAAATGGTAAAGCCTCTCTCTTTCAACAAACTCAGTTTCTGCTCTACCTTTACGCTCCGTTTGGTGCAAGGATTTCTCAAAGGAAAATGTGATGGAAAAGAAAATGGTATTTTTGCATTCATGATTTTTGTGAATAGATTTTCCTTTCCGTTACATTTTTCTGCAATAAATCCTTCTATTGGAGCCTCATCTGCAAGAAATCCTTCTATCGGAGCCTTAGTGTGGAAGATGGCTAATTGTAGGAGCTGCTGTGCTTGTTCTGAGAACCTAATGCTGTGCTATTTTGTGCTCTAATTTTAATGCGCCATGTACTTTCAGGAACAGTGAAGCTGTGGATAGCAAGGAAATGGAGAGAATATTGTATGTTCAGCATTATTACATGCCTTTTAGTACCTGTTTGGATGTCAAGTGCTCCTTCCGTCAAATAATAGTCTCATTTCTGTTTTCACAGTTTAAGGCAAACTCAAAATGCAACTTTTTAAAAATTGAATTAAATAAAAATTGTCAAATATAATGCCCATGAACTTTTGTCTTACTTGTTTCTAGTAATTATAAGGGCAATATTGTCAATGACTGTCTTTTACAATGATTAAGGGGACTAATTTTTTGGACACTTAAGTTGTGAAATGGGACTATCATTTGTGGATGGAGGGAGTTTAACTTTAGTGCCCAATTTATCTAACTATTTTATGTTAGCCAGTCATCCATGAAATCAACATTTCTTTTCTAATTTGCTCAGTTCCGTAGTTCTATGTTTCTTCAGCATAAAAATTCCAAATTATTACTGCTTTTAGCAATTTCCCTGGGAATGATGTGTTCTCACTTTTCCAAGTGTTTCTATTAGAAAGAATTGCTCAAGATATCTTTAACAGGATATTTTTGTGAGTTGGATAAGTGAAGAGGTTTTGAAATTTGAGTAACATCCAGACAGAACTATATATTATATCTTCTTTAAGCTCAATATTTCTACTAACGTCAAATTTTTTTTCTTATATTCTCTCTATTCTTAATGTCTCAAAATTAGGAATGGTATGTATGTACGAGTTCATGGACATTTGAAGGGCTTTCAGGGTAAAAAGCAATTGGTGGTGTTCTCTATCAGGTAGTTTTTTTAGTAGATCTGGTGTTCTAGTTTCTTGTATTTACATATTTATGTATATTCATGGATCAAAATTTACCCCGTATTTGTTTCTGGTCAATTCATGATTACATGGTGTGAATAGTTGGTTTGAAAGCCTTTGTTAAGTGATTATGCTGGTGTTCTTTAGGCATGTAATTCTTACATATTTATTTATCAGTTTATCTGAGCTTATGGCAGTGTTTGCAAAATACTATCAGAAGAAACATGTATTCATAAATTGCTTGATGGATTTTGGACAAGAGGGGCTAGTCCAATTGGATAAGCACCCCAAGTACAACCCTGTGGTTATGGTTCGAGCTAATCCTTCCTTTCTATACCAACAAAAATTGCTTGCTGTCCGTGTGTTTCTTACTTTTGGTTGCACTTTTCCGTTTTATTGCCACCCTCTTGCTTGCATTTTGGTAATTTGATTTTCTTGTTTACACTCTTCATATTTATTTCGTATTTTACATATTTATGTTGTTACATGCGTTCTTTAACTTATTTCTTTCTTTGTTTGCTCTATACTTCGTGTTAAGTACTTGCCTCTATAGTTAATAATTGACTTTTAAAAGGAATGAAATGTTTAAGTTTACGCTATGCAGTTACGGCTACAATTCTCTGAGTCTGCTATGCTGGTTAATCTTTTTCTTTACCCATCCTTCAGCACCTTTAACTGGTTAGATTTTCTCAGAGTTCAGACAGTCTTAAATTCATCTTGTTCAGCATATCTTATTGGTTAACCCTGTGATGGAAAAGTATAAGACAGTAAATGCGCGAGATTTGTAGCTTGTTTGCTGCTCTATGCTAGAGGTCTAATTGTTATTGAAACAAAGTTGTGATATGTTTATACTGATAGACGTCTAAAGGTTAAAAGGATGTACTAAACAGCCAGTGCTATTATACTTAGTTTTGAATCCTTATTTTTTGCTGTTTTCAGGCCTTTAGATGACTATAATGAGATTGCATATCACTTTGTTGAGTGTATGTACGTTCATAACTGCAACACCAAAATCCGGGTATTGATCTGTTAAGTATTGGTTCAATTGTGGTCTATGCTTTGCATGGAGTTCTTGTGTTTTTATTCATCTTTGCTGGTAGAAGTTGCAGAGCGTTGGTCCTACTCACAGTATGCCAAATACAGCATTCAGTACTCCTATAAAGGGATACCAAAGTGCCCCACCAAATCAAGTAAGTTGATATTGGAAATTTTGTGATCGTGGTGATTATTGAGTCATGACACTGATACTATTTTTCCTATTGATCAATTTTCAGTATTCAGGGACCAGACACACTGGTATAGATGCACTCAAGGGAATCGATCAAATGGTCATAGATTACCTGCAACAACCCCAATGCCTGTAAGTTATCGTCATTTCTTTTTTCAGCCGCATGCGAGCCTTCACCCTTTCAGTCTTTCAGATCATGATTATGGTTGCCTTATACGAATGTGTGTGCTTTTGCTTTTAAAAAGCGACTGCAAGTAGTACATCTTGCAGTTGGATTACAGCGTCAGTTTATTGCAAATTATATTCTTACAATGAGGCATTTTTTTCATTTGTTTTTCATTTACGACAATGAATGCTCCACATGCCATGGTTTTTTTTTGTTTTTGTTTTTTTTTTCTGAATAAAGCTTGTCTGGTATTTGTTGTAAAATGTACTATTGCATTTACTGATGACACCTGGAGGTTTTCCATGATTTCAGTACACGGGAGAAGGGAGTGCCCATTAACGAAATTGCTCAGCGACTGAACATGCCAGCGGAGAAAGTCACGTATATATCCTTAATCTTTTTCTTTTTTATGTAGCATCCTTTCTGTTTCTCGTCCATTGCCATGGGATCAAAGTTATAATTTCTCTTAGTTTTCTTAATTTCTATTTTGTTATCATCCTAATCAGTTCCCTATTGTTTGGTAGACTGTCAATTAAGTCGCTCGAAGATGAAGGGCTGGTGTACTCAACGATTGATGATTATCACTACAAGTCCACTGGAAATGCTTAACACCTGCAATATCTTCAAACCAATACCAATGTTCCGTTTTCCTCGAATATATTTTGGAAAAGAATAGTTGGAACCGTTTCTTTTTCTCACTGTTTCCAGTACGGTGCTCGATGTTTTGTTTTTAACCTTTGCTAATGTCCTACGATCTTTTCTTGTTTTCTTCCCCCACCTAGAGACGTTTTATCCATCTTTGTATAGTTAAACTTTTCACATTTTGGTGATCATTGCCTATGATGGTGGGTGGTTTTCGTTGCTCGAACGTCAAGTCTGCTACATCCCTGATTCTGTTTGCTCGTTATAAGTTCTGAAATAACATCCTCAGTTTATCAGGTATGGCTGTGAAATTGTTAGATCACTTATTTAAAAAAAAAAAAAAAACTTTAGCGTTCGGTCTTGCACATGTAACCAAAAAAGAAAAACGAAAACAAAAAACACCTGAATAACATTATCCATCATATATGAAAGGACGGGCCTTTATCGGTAAGACGAATCAAAGTAACAAATCCCATCACACCTCCCTTTAATAACATATATACACTGGAAATGCTCAACACCTGCAATAGTTGTATATTTTGAGGGGTTAAACTCAGTTGAAGCCTTCTCCCTTAGGGCTCTAATGTTATAAGAATATTATTAATTAATGACTCTTTTCAATATATGATTAACAAAGTAAAAACTAGTTATAATTAAGCACCAAAAAAAAAATAAAAAAAAATCAGTATAGGCCATATTTCAAAAACAATTGATGAAAATAGAGGTGGCTTCAAGTCTAGTTGATGGTTTGAGGTATTTGAGCTCTACTTGAGCTGATTGACTTTTAATCGAGTTACGAGATTGACCTTGGGCTTGTCTCGAAATTGGCATGAAGTTTATTATGATTATATTCATTTGTTTAAATATTAAGTGTATGGTTAATATAAATATATGTAATATATCATATAATAAAATATGAAAATATATTGATCAAACAGTAATGGAGTTGCTTATGAATTCTCGGATCGAGTAGCTTGCTAAATGAGAAGTCGAGTTCGAGCTAATTGCTACAATCTTGGCTTTGTGTACCCCTAAAAGAAAAACAAAACAAAGATGAGACGAATCAAAATAACAAATCCCATCACACCTCCCTTCAACCAATCGATCGCACCTCATACTATTATTTGTCCCCATACCCATTTCATGTTTTTTTCTCTAACCCTTTTAACCATTTCAAATGCACTTTTCCTTTGATTTTACACTATTTCACACTCTTACGATTGTTTGATTGCAGTTTTTAACGCATTTTTTTTTTTAATTTGAACTGTATTTGGCTGCGTATTTTCTAAGCTTATTTTTCAGTTGTTTTGGTTTAAAAAAGTTGAAAACTTTAAATTAGATTCAAGGACGGAGTAAGTATTTACAAGTAGGGAGGATCAAGTTCATAAATTTGTATAATATTTTTTATTGGGAGCCATATAATAGAAATTATTAAAATATTCAAAATTTATACAAAATTTTTATAAAAATTGCCAGGGCTACGAGGGAGGTGTTACCCCAAGCACCCCCTTCCCCGTGCCGTAATTGGATTCATCCAAATTTGTTTTGGAAGAGGAAAGCCTACTTTTTTTTTTCTTAAAATATAACTAATCAAATCCTCCACCTACATATCTATCGAGCCACGGCGCAGGATGCACGAGTAAGTGGTGCCAAAATTTTTTGAGAAATTATTAAAATTATACACACATATATATATATATACATATTTTTCACGGGAATTGCCTATAGGCAAAATAATTTTTTTTAAAATTTTTCATAGATAATTGGAAGAAATTTTAAAAATAAAAAAACACGTCTCCTCTTTACTCCCTCGGTCCATTAAACCTCGAGAAAAAGTTGTGAAAAAATGGCCACACGATTGACTTTAAACGAATATTCCCCAATTTTCAAAACCAAACACAAGCATATAGACAAACATTGCAAAATTTATATCGGGGCCATTTGTGCCATGTTCTTCATCATATCTTCAAACATTAGCCAAATTTGTGTATCTAATTACAAGACCTTTCTTTAAAAAAAAAATAAATAAATGGACCACTCAACTAAACTTTACTCCCCTACCCAAAATACTTAAATCTTTCATTATCTTCTACCTAATTAGTAGTCATACTCACGAGTTTTTTTGATATAAAATATTATTTCCCAGTAAGCAGTATGCATTTGACAACACAAAAATATCTGTAAAATAACAATAGCATCTATGTCACGACCAAAACTAAGACGGTACTTAAAGACAGGTGAGCAATGCATACATCAGGTAACTGAATACTTTAATTCTCAAGTCTATTGCAGAAAAAAAAAATTAATAGATTTTTTTCGTAAAAAAAAATTAGAATGAACAGATAAAAAAAAATAGAAACGTTCAACTATTTGCTAATACTTGGAACAATTCACGCCAAGATGCTCCAATTTCATTGATTCATTCCCTTTTATTATTATTATTATTGTTATTAAATTTTTTTATTTTTATTTTTTTTGGATCTTATAATCACTTTCTATCCGCACAATGATATTCGTGTAAAAATTGTTTCTATGAAAGATAAAAGCTTCTGTTGAATTAATAAGAGGATTGAACATATTACACGGTTTCATAAAATTATATGATTTTCCCTATCTAATCAAGAAGGTACATTTAATAGTGTTGCACAAATTTGAGAGTAGTAAACACATTTGGGCAGAAATAATATTTCTTAATGTAAATATCACAACAACTCGGGATATTAATACAAAAATTCCTTGTGATTTAAAATATTTGCATAAATTTTTTTTGTGGTTTGTTTATAATGTAATACTACCGGAAAATTGGTAAATAGAAACGGTTTAATCTGTCTCAAAATCCGTTACTGACTGAACTTTGCAACAGATTTTGCTACGGACAAATATTCGTCCCAATAGAGCGCATAACTAAATATCTGCGACGGAATTTTTGACTGTGAATAATTAGCAACGGTAAATCCGTTACAAACCATTGCAAAAACAGAAATATTATTTTACTTATTTGAATTAAACATAATTTAAATATCCATTTCAACTTCCGTCGCAAAACAAAATAAAAAATTGTTATCATAAGAATTAAATTAATAATTATTATAATAATTATGTTGTTGATTCCGTTGCATATTAATTAGAAAATGAAAAAAAATTAAATAGTCTGTCGCTAAATCCGTTGCAAATGAATTAAAAGTTAAAAAAATAAATTATGTATTTAAAATAAAACAAACAAAAAATAACCGTTGCTGATGCCATCGCAGATTAATTATTTAAAATACAAAAAATAAAATAATCATCGCTATTTCCGTCGCAAATTAATTATTAAAAATAAAAAAATAATAAAATCATCTGTCGCATTAATTTAAAGAATTAAAAAAAAATAGGAAGTCTGCAAATTTATTTTGCGGCTTCTCTATTTTTTTAATAATAGAAAAATAAAAAAATACTTACAATATTTAAATAAATACAAAATTTTAAAAAAAGAAAGTCACCGATCATAAATCATTGGCGGGGGCGGGGGCAGTATAGCAAGTCCAAATTTTTTGGCTAAAAAATGGACCGTCGACTATAGTGAGGCTACTACGTTGTCTTGGCTTTACAGACGATCCAAAAGCTGGGACCGAACCTGTGCATCTTCCTTATTGCGACGTTGATTTTCCTCAAGCTCTTGCTCCATCTTCTCGATGGTCCGTTGTTAGGCTTCGTACTTATACCGGAGGTCTCCCTGAGCTGCATAAGACCTAGCCGTGGAGCTCGACATTGCGGATGAGTCATAAAACATCCCAGACTTTGTCCCTAGTCCGTAGAACCTACCATGACTCGGGCTACGACTGCATCATGAAAAAGTTGATCCTAGCGGATGGCTCAAGGTTCATTTGAACCGGGGAGAAGTTGGTATCTCTCGGCCTCCATCACCACGTACGTTTCCTACATTTTTAATGAAAACATATTTAATAAAAATACCACAAATATTAATCTTCAATGTATACAATATTTTGTTTAGATTTGCTTACATGTATAGTACGGGCCCGCTGGCTACACTGTCATGATCCTTGGTGTACGTGTATCTAAAGGTTGGCATCGCCCCGACATCCTTGCCTTCGACCGCCTTTATAAATTAAAACAATTAAATAAGAATATTGTTTAACAAAATTATATTAAAATTTAAAAATTTATCAGTCTCTGTGAGTGAGTCATAGTGGAAATCGACCCACCATGCCAAGTCACATTGTCCCCCCGATTTCGATTAGTCGAGTTCCTCTGGGATTCGGCAATGGCATTAGGGGTCATTCAATGAGTGAAAAACTTGTCCCACTCAGCTTGAGTGAGACATTGGAGCTTGACCCCCTTTTCCTTGATGTTGGAGATGTACTGCCTGTATGTATTATCCGCCCGTAATTTCCAAGCCGCGTACACCTCCGACTCGCCATCATGCCAGAAGCATGATTTCTACAACATTTTAGTAAATCATTAAAATTTATTTTATTATATAAATTTATATTAAAATTTTATATGATTTCTAGAAAGCAACCGTTGCCAGCTTTTGCTTACTCTACTTGAAGCCCTCATCTTGTAACCATTCTTTGTACAAGTCACGCATGCATTTGGCGATCAATTCAGAGGACTATAAAGACCTATTAGATTTGTAAGATTATTTTTAAATAT
>MKEJ01094428.1:0-16569 GCA_001753735.1 Embelia ribes
TTCCATGTTAGCTACCTCAAACCATATTACGATGACATGAAAGACCCCACAAGAAATGTGTCATCCAGATAAACAATCACCATAAGAATCTAGAATAAGAGTGTGGAAGACATCTTTGCAGATCAAATCGCAGTCTCTTCAAAGAAGAAGCACAGAAAATTTCTCATAAAGTGGAGGGGACTTGGGGATGACGAAGTTAGCTGTGAAAGGGAGTCAGACTTGGGAGCTTTTGCTGATTTGATTAGGATCTACCTGGATTAAAAGTCACTGAGGACGGCAACCGATCAAGTCGGGGAGAATGTCATGAGCCGCCGGGACGACCCGGATCACCGGCCAACTCGCCCGGGACGTCTGCCTAGTAATTAGGATATCTTTGTAATTACTTTCCCTTTTTCAGTAATTTCTTTATATTTTATTTTAGCAATTATAAATCCTCGAACAAAATCAATATTCGCTCCTATCGCTCCAGAAATGACCTAAAATGTATATATAGGGAAGAAGTGATAAGCTTATCTTTCCTACCAAGTTGTAGACTTTTGAGCATACGTTAGCTCTTGATATCAACAAGCTTGTAAATATTGCAATCATTAATGAAAGAATGACTTGTTTTCATATTGTGTGTGTGCCTTTAATATGACTTGATACATTGCTTTCAGTCGGTTTTCGTTGAGATTGGAAGACTTGCCTACCAGCGGATAGCATGTGACACACGGGGGACATTGTAAATAAACATCTCAAGTGTCAGCCCATAACACCGAGCCACTAGACAAGCTACTCTTGAACTGCTCTAGAACGAGTCTGTTCAATTACACCCCTCGCTCCAATAGTCAACTGCCATGTGAGCTTTCTACCTATAAAATGCATTATTTGTACATTTATTGAGCAGAACCATACTTGGACTTAATGTAGATAGAGGCTTGACCTTATAAAATTAGAAGACTCGGTACACAAAAACGATAATCTTTAATATCCTAACCTCAAGCAGGATTGTAAACAAAGCATAATTCTGCACTCTAATATTTTTCATAAACCAAACGAACAAATTCCAAAATCATCATGTTGATGGATAGGCAAAACAAGAAGTAACTCTACATTAACTTTTGATTCTAGCGTCACAATTCCATAAGAATTGCAGCTTTCTCACTCAATCTGAAACATTTCCTCCAAAATGAAAACTGGTTTACATTTTATGACATGCCTGAAATCAATAGCTCATTGCATCCAAAGAAGGCTAAGGTTCTTTATCAATTTATGTTCCATGGCGCTAGAATCAGTGCCGCCATAAACGACCTTTCTGCTGCTCTTGCTTTCGCCTGCACAATTAATCGAAAATTTACATAATTCTCTTGTATGCTGTTACGCGAGCATCTTTCACCCAATAACCATAGCAAATACGTCAGTCAGTTATGGTTCTTGGTATGAGGTCTGTATGCATGCTACGACATAATATGCTACACAAAATAGACTTTATCAATTGGTGACTCTGCAAGTAGCAGTTGCCTAATCTACACTTTCTAGCAGGCCAACTTGCAGTTCCTTTAGTTTTTCTTTTCCTCATGAAATTTTTCTAAATTTGGAGTTGTCCAACCCAGGACGAAAAGCAAGCATAGGGATAAAATATTGAATAGCCATTCAAGGAGCAAGGGGGATTCCCCCAACGGTTACGCCAAAGACAGAAAATTATGTGAGCTTGCTTACGTTGAGGATATAAGAACAAACAGCTCAGAGTTCATAGATGACTTATTTTCGTAACAAAGTTACCTCTGATGTTCTTTAGAGCGCTCAATGAACTCTTTGGCAATATCCCGTCCCTGGTAAGATGCAAGCACAGGACGAATATCAGCTGGTCTATGTTGGGCAACATCTGCACACAAATAAACAAACCTGTAGGTCCCAAAATCACAAGCAACTGATTGAACATACTGTACTAGTATAAGGAAAATTACATTCAAGAAAAGGTATAAGGTCCACTAGGGCTGTGTCATCCTGTTCAAGCTTCCATGGCTTAATCGGAACACCGTTCTCTGGCTGAAGGCTGCTTTCTGATGCATGGGCACTCAGATATAGAATTTTTTTTGGATCACGGTTAAGTTTTGAGAGATCCTGCCAAAACAAACACCTTGTTAACATTCCCAACTTCATAAAGAACTTGGCATGTCTCCTTCATAGAAGTATCCACGCTATTTGAGGTACAATGAGTGTACAGGCCAATGAAACATATAAGTACAATAATAAACAACAGGATGGGAGAATAATAAATTATTAGAAGAAGGAATAACTGAAATAAAAGAGTAAAGAAATCGCACTCTGTAATGTTTGCCGTCTTGATATCTTGTTGCGCCTCTGGAAAGCCTATATCGTATGCAGTGCTTCGGATCCAATCTTTCAATCACAGGATCAACATACTGTAGGATAGAGGGTAGGATGAGTGGGAAACTGCAACTGACAATACCTTAAAGGAAACGAGCTCTGGATTAAGAGCGGAACACGAAAATACCATTTGCAACTGATCCGAATACACAATGATTTCATAATATTGGGCAAGTTGTTCCAAGAATGCATCAACTCCAGGCCTTTTAAATGTTCGCCAGCCTCTGTCGCGCTGCATATTCCCACAGAAATGAACGCGAGAAGGAAGAAGGGAGTGAGCAATGTCACTGAATATGATTAATATTTAAATAGAAGGCTCATGCTAGATCATTTTTAAAAGGGAAGTGAGCCGCAATACGACATAATATAAAGGGAAATAAGAACACAACTAACAACTGATGAAGCATTCACACTTCACACCGCAAGCAATTGCAACAAGGAAAACCTCATTCACAAGCTTACCTTCCAGTCAGAGTATATCAAAGTCTCATTCAAGTCTAGAACAAGCGTGAAGACATGCTGTTCCAAGGGGTGCAGATCCGGCAAGAGCTTCTCCGAGGTTGGCTCAGTAAAACCCTGCAAAGACGGAAGAAAACATCTTAGTAAGCTCGAAACGAAATCAAAAGCTAAAAGAACAGGACACTTTCTGCATCTCTATTCATGTCTGGGGCCAAAAAAAATTTTGAGATGGCCCAGATTGGTTAACAAAAAACTCACTTTGACATGCTCCTCTGACAATTTCCTAAGATCAATGTAAAGTTCAGCCAATTTGGCAGGCACTGTATCACAAACGAATAGCAGCAAACATTAGAGTTACAGCAATATATCGACATAGAAACTTGTAATGGAAATGATTACAAGAAAATTCATCAATGGGATTCTGACCCAATAATTAGTAGTTCATCAACCACTATACAAGTTACACCAAAAATATACTTCCCTCAAAGAAAATTATAATATGTCTCTGAACATATGTGGGAATTCAAGCACAAACAGAATATTTTCTTCGAATATGCTCGCTCTAAAATTCCAAAAAGAGGTCATATCATATATGTTCATGCCAGTGATCTAAGCAAAATACTCTAGAACTGCAAAGTCCATCGTGGAATTATGGGAAATACAAAAAGAACATCAAGGGAGAATGCCGTGCTTAATTGGCATAAATACGAACACCGATAGAGAAACAAACTTACAAAAACAAAAGTGAATCTGGATCTATTATATATTGTCAACATGATATAAAATCAATGTCATGTAGGAAATTCTGGCCAGTTAGGGAGATCATGGAGGTGTTGAGTCATCTGATCCAGCCAGCCGAGCCTTTGGTCTTACAACCAGAAGTACAATGTGTAGTCATATCACCCAAACAAAGTACCAAGATAATAAGTCAAGAACCTTGAGGTGGATCAAGAGGATACAAACTCCATGGATGTGAGCTTGAAATTTATACGTGACACTAATTGAAACTCCCTCCATTGAACCTACCCCTATGGGACTTTCCACATGCTAACTAGCAATATATTAGTTACGGGATACTATGTGCAAAAAATAAAATAAAAGTAAAGGAACAGAATATATGGCATGTAAACAACAGCGAAAAACAGGATGGAAGCAACTGTAAGTTCTAAGTACATTGTCAAGGACAAAGCCTAACCTGTCATTGCACCAGAATATAGCAAAGCTTGAATTTTCTGCATAAATGATATAACATTATGTTATTCATCTGACTGCACACAATGGAAAATATTGAACTGAGGTATCGCATGCACATGTAAAACTGCCTATTCAGTATACTTACGACATGTCAAGTTGAGTAGGTTAAATTTCAAGACATACTTTTCCAAAACAATTATCATTTCTTTAACCAATAAACCCAGTTTCAAGGCCCAACAAAATATTCTGATTTGTATAAAAAGTTAAAAAAAATGAAAGGGAAGTGAAACTTGTATGCTATATCTGATTTCACAATTCAGCGTCTTTCAAACTGAAATTTAGAAATGTTCCCAACTATCTTTCGTGTGCACCCTCTAACTATATATTCGCTCTAATCTTATTATCTCCCATCTATTAGCCCTAATCAATTAGCCTAGATCCCCCAAACAGATGTACCTGGCATATAAATTGAAAAATGTATGTTTTCGTGATCATCCTAGGTATTATTTTGATTTGGAGATGGCTAGAGTTCAATGCTACCTCAACCATCATTTTACTTTCCAAGACATGTATCAACTCTCTCAGCACAAAGCAACACAGTCCAATCCAATAACTTCCTTTTCCACAAAGGTGAAGAGCTAAGTCATAATACTTTTATGGAATGCCACAAAAAAAATCTTCAGAAATATTTAGACTACTATAATTGACAAAATGCGAAGTCAAGACACCTCAAGAGAAGATGCATCATCCTCTACGGTATACTTAGAAGATGCTCGTAAGGCCTTTGTCTTCTCTTCTACCTCGTCCAAAGTATATGCTGCAGGCAGAACAAAAACGATTCGTATAAATAACCAATCAAATGCTAAATTACCAGAAACCTTACACGATATCTTCACAATAACTATAAAAACTAAGTTAACTAACACCATACTGCCAATGTTATATACTAATAAGTCATATTACATTTTAAAAATTTTAAAGCATATTTATCAAACTTCTGCCCAAAGAAGCAAACGGTCATGGAAATGTTAGTAGTCCTGGACTTCTTGTAGCACTACAAGGAAAGAAACCATTAAAATTAATCAAAAGTCGACCAAAGACTTCAGTATGGGTCACTGGCCTGCCCTGATTTTATCAGTGCACTTAACAAACCAAAAAACAATCAAATAGAGCAACAAGTTTAGATAGGAGCAAAAATAACAAGATCAAGACCACTATCTCAAATGTGGATGATCTATGTAATCTTGAAAACAAACTATAATGCTTTTCTGTCTCAATCAAAAAAAGGGAAAGCCATTGACTGAAGGAGGGCTCGACAAAACATATAACTAGCGCATGGGAACTTGCTTGTAGAACTTTCCTTTTTGCAGGCAACTCGTCTTCAAGGGTACATCACAAAATAAGAATAGAAAATGCACGAAAACAAAATAAAGAGGCGTCCAGTCTTCAGAAAACAAATGTGTGCATAAAGTTTTCTTCTTGATAAATCCTTATCTATATTTCTCCATCATAGACAACATCATTAGCACCTAAGAATGCATAAATCATCTGCCAATAACAAAAACTTCAAATATAGTTGAGAAGATAACCCAAGAGATTAAATCCCACAATAGATCAACCAACACCTGAAACTACAATTTGATCTTCAAAAATACACAAATACACTTCAACACTAATTGTGCTATGAAAGTGTATAAATTAAGTGCATATAATTGAACTTTTAAGTCATTTATATAGCGATTTAGCATATAGAACTAGTTCTATTTCGGTATTACGTGTTTTTATGCTAATTGCAGGTTTATGATGCTAAATGTAATGATTTAAAGCCAAGAAGCAAATTCTCGTGAGATATAATATCAAACATTATGTTTGGACATTGGTTTGAGATTTAAAGTGTCAAGAAACGAGTTTTACGAAGTACTAAGCTAGTGATTTAATTATGCATTTGTTGAAAGTGTTTCGGGAACCAAAGATATGAATTTTGTTGAATTTCTGGAAAGTTTTGGAGCAGATTTTGGTATCAAATTTGGCATGCTTGGAAATCTCGTTGAATTATCTTTCGAATGGTTCAAACAGAGCTCAATTCCAAGTTTTCTACAGTGAGTTATAATTTATTTTTTTCAAGGAGTGCAGTGCTATCGATTAGTCAACTGCGGAAGATAAAATTGCAACACTTGATTTATATCATTATTTTTATTCCGAATCTAATTAGGAAATATTTCATTAAAGATATTTTTATAATCTTAATTAGTGTAGAGACATACAAGGGTTATTCCTACCCTAATTTCTTATCTAGTCATTCATTATTTCTCTTATCTAACTTTGGAAGTTAGAGAGAGGGTATCTCAAGGCTCATCTTCTCTTTTATTCTTTTCAATACAATTTTGTAAATTCTTTTTAATTACTTTCTTATTAATTATTATTGATCATCTTCTTTACATGTTTACATTTTCTTTCATGAGTTGTTATTCATATTTTACTATGTTTATCGTAATTATGCTAGGCTAGTTTCCTTTCTTGCTTAAGGGATGAAGATGAATTAACGAAATTTCCCTAACTCTTAATTGATGAGTATGTTTTTAATAAACTTAATCTAAAAATTGAATTAATCTAAAATCTAAAATTTTTAACCCATCTAAGTACCTTAGAAATCGCCTAGGCATAGTTATGGTGTCTGACAATCACCCTATGGCACACTAGGTTGAAGTAAACCAGATTATGCACATCAGTGATTTTCCAAATTAACAATATTTTTGAGTTCATTAATTAGAATAATTAAGGAGAGAAATTAATTCATTAGATTCTCCGTTTAGGCAAGATCTTAATTAATACTGCTATTTTATTTTCATTGTTTTACTGTTAGTTTAGTTTTCTCACCTCAACTCAACTCAACAAAAACCCAAGAAAAATTAGGAGTAAAAAGTAATATAAATAAACCGATTAAATATTTGAGCATAAATTATGTGTTAGAGATTTCTTAGAACATCTCTAGATCAATAGGAGTCCCTAAGATCGATAAAACTAATACTTCACCAGTAAAACTACATCGTTCCCTAGTGCACTTGCTGGGTATTATTATCTGCACGTTTTAGGAGCAGTCAAACACAAACCCTAAGTTGAGCATAAGCAATAACTTTAACCATTTCATTACTATTGCATCAGGTACCCAATCCAAAAATCATGACTACAGCTCAAGTACTTATTCTGCAAATAGAAAAGTAAAGAGGACACGTTCCATGTAAGGGTGGTGCCTAGCTGAGCTAAGCTTTGGGGTGTTCGAGCTCAAGTCAGTCCAAAAAAATCAGGCTCAAGCTTGGCTTTGCTCGTTAACATTTGAGCCGAACTCGAGCCGAATTTTTATTGAATTGGCAGCTTGCAAGCCACTTGAATGTTAACAAAACCTTATCTTACCTAAGCTCGTAATTGATTTTCCATTCTGATTTTCATCTACTCAAATGCAAAGTTTCATAACCAACACATTTAATCCTAAAAGCGAAAGTGAAATTCAAATTCGGCAAGATGGAAAAAATATATATAGTGATATTTCGATACTCGTAAGAGGCAAATGGATTTTAATCCACGAGTTTCATTATTCAAATAAGATAATTTTTTATTTATTATATTAATTGCACAACATATGTATGTACCCCCTCCGAACACAAATAATGGGCAAAATTTATGAACCATTATTAATTGGAAATTTCTAATTTAGGACATACAATCATTACAAAAAAAGGGATTACCATTGCTACCCTTCCTAATTATTTGGAGTTCAGTCAAGTAAAAAATAAATAGGGGCAAACTTGGACATTTTTCTTCAATTCAAATTGTAAATTTGAAATATCTAAAACTGTGCCAAGTAAAATCATCTAGTTGTTCTTGAACGGAAGGAGTGTAGTATTATACATTGTACATATTTTGAGCGGCTTGGCAGCCTAACGAGTCAAGCTACCCTATGCTCGAGAGCAGCTCGTTAACACTTTCGAGCTCAACTCAGCTAGTTTAGATTCGAGCATTTATCGAGCCAAGCCCGAGCATCTCGATTTATTGCCAGCCCCACTTCCATGTAGTCTACGCCTTTCATTTCATACATGAACAAATGTGCATACTTTCTGGAAAAGAACTAGAAACTGACAATATAGGAACATTCTTTTTCTTTGTTTCTGAAAACCATAATTCAACCCCTAATTGGTTGTAAACCTTTATTTTACAAAGAGTATAACAAATTGTATGAATAGTTTTAAGAATTCCAAATTCATATAGATATTACATTCGGTTACACTAAAAATTGTAACAAGTTGACTTAAATCCCACTCCCCGTAAAACCTTCTACATACTCAATCATGTGAATGATGTTAGGAACAATTTCAGATTTGGACAAGGGTAGCAAAATTCGTACATAAAATCAAGTATAAAAGTCGTGCAAACACCTATGTGGTTACAATACTATCCTGAAAATAGGATCAACACACGCAACCTAACTTCTTGGGTGATTGTACAAGTTCAACATATAATTTGTCAGCAAGCATATCATTTCCCTTTGAACACTTGTTCTGTCATCGCTTTCACATTTCGGGTTGTATAAGCATATATAATACTGAAATTAAAAGATACAAAAAGCATTGGACATGCAATAAAAATAAGAGTAAAGTTTCTATACACCCCATATGAATTGGTACACAAATTTAATTCTAAACATATATAGTTCCCGCCATAGTTAATAAAATACGGGACAGTAAAATACAGGACAACAAAAAAACATTGTACGATAAGGATGGTTTTAATAGGATTTTCTTTTAAAAATTGGTACGAAAAGTTTGGCATAATACATAAATTAATGGTATAAAATTCCTAATAATATATTATTTCCTATCTTCAAATATTCTGTCTGCAGTTTAATATGGAAAAACAGCTACAAAACACAAACTATAGGTGTATTAAATAGGATGTGTCAAAAATACGAGAATTTTTTATTATGTTGCGCTTCTATTTGGAAAACAGAAGGTTTTTTTCAATTATACGTCCATACGGCTATCAAACAACAAAAGTTGACAAATTTACTAACTGGCTTGTGTACCAATTCGTAGCGTGACAGATGTACAAAAACTTAATTCCAAAAATGTTACATCGAACCACAAGGAGCTCATGAAATAATTTAAGAAACGGAATCAAAATTGTGAGTGTTACATTATAATAATTTACAAAATATGGAACCAACCGTAGGTGGCGTAGCCGGCAGTGGCTAAACCGCCGGTGAGGGCGGCGATGAGGGAGAACTTGAGGAAGTTCCACGACTTGCTTCCCGTCCCGGCGGAAGAAGACGGCGGCGTCGGAGGAGCGGAAGACGGCGGCGGAGGTTGGCTGTTGGCGGCGGCGACGATCGGCTCTCTGTGGGGATTTGCGGCGGCTTCAGACGATAACCGCCGTGCGCTACGCGAGGTGGCGGACCAGAGGCGAGATCGGGCTAATATAGACATTCGTGATTCGCTCCGATGTGTTCTAGAGAGAGAGACGGAGAGAGGGTTAGGGTTTTGGCTGGGATTTTAGCGGAGAGAGCCATTAAACTATTTTATTGGTCCCATTGTTTCAATACAAGTTCTATTTTATCATGGTGAATTTCAAATGAAACAGTAAAGGACTCCAAAATTCTAACAGTCAGACAAATTTGGTCCCAATTTTTAGCGAACTGACAATTGATAATATAACATTGATTATGTTACTTTGATTTTTCTATTTTATCATGGTGAACTTCAAATGAAACAGTAAAGGACTCTTGTTAATTCTGACCTTAAAAATGTCAAATACCCAAAGTAGGAGACAATATCAACACAAATGATAATATAACATTGATTTTTGCCAAAAAAATCATGAAATGTCACTGAATATGGTTTACATCATTTTAAAAAATTATTTTTCGCCCATGTTAAGGACCAATTATGTTACTTTGCTCAATGATTATATAAAAAAAAAAAAGATATACTTTGCTAAAAATTTAAGGATCATAACCATTTCAATTCAAAAACAGGTGGTTGAATAGAATTTTCGAGGAAATATAGGGGACCTTTAGTGTGAGGCTGTGAACGTGCAAAAGAAGAAATAAAGTTTACAAGATGGATCAAAATGCCCCCGTTGTTTACAATTTTACTAACGCGGTAACGGGTTCAGTTTTTAATGGGTAAATGGCCCATAAAATAGAAAAATTAGAAAACAAGTACGTTGGCCTCATTATATTATAGGATTTGCCACAGGCACATGGATTAGTCGTGAATGCGTGAGATTGAACATTGAGAGCATTCATATTAGCGGTTTACACGGTTCTGATCGGATCAGTTTCACCCCAAAATTAGAATAAATCCATTTTGAAATGTTTCTTGCTTTTTAGGATTGGAACCGACTTACTAAATTTCAATTTTGTCCTCTATGGTTTGGATCGGATTCGATCCGATTTTCGATTCCGTAAGTATGTTTCGAGATGTTATTCTAAACTAATCTAATCAACTTAAAAATCTAACAAAATATAACCATTATATCAATATGTATTAATTACGTACAAATTTTATTCATGGCCATTATGTCAATAGGTATTAATTAGATACAAACTTTATATAAAACTATCTAATTATAGCAACAATTTAACCAAAATAGTGAAATATTCTAACATAATTTCTTACAAAATAAGTATTCTATTAGTATATTTTTTTTCCAAAACGAGTATCACAATTGGACTTTTCTTCAAATAAAGATTTTATTAGTTTCTGTACAAAACGAGTATCTTCATAGGCTTGTATACAAAACAAGCAAGTTCATAGAATTTCTTTTCAAAACGAATATTTTAGCCGCTGTATGAATATATTGGTTATGTTTTGTATATTATTTATGTAGATATGGATGTATAATATATATAAAATAATAAATAAAATAAATTATTTTAAATCAGTCTCAGTCCAAGCCTATGTCCATATCAGACCAGTCTAAGTTTATGTTCGGATCGGTCCAGTTCTGGATTATATTATGCTAATCCAGCACTTCACTTGAAAATCACAGTTCCTAATAGATAGATATCGGATCAATGACACATCAATTCGAATTTTTTTGATCCAATCTATAGTCAGTTCTGAATGGGTTTTCTGTTCTTGGTTTTTTTGTACAACCCTAATTCATATGGTGTTTTTACACGCCTTATTTTATTATTTGAGAAATCGAATGAGATAAATATTTTACAGTAGTTTTTATATCTTTTTAAATTTAAAAAAAAAAATGCTACAATAAATTTCTGAATGGAAAAGTTTACCATTAATAATTTCTCAATTAAAAAATAAAATTTTCAACAAAGGTTTAAAACATTATTTGAGGTTAATGAAAATATTGTTAAAGATTTTATTATAGTAGATATATAATTATTTTAGTAATTTTTAACAAATTTTATAGAAAGACCGATGTGGGTAATTTTTTGAATCTGGAAGGGAGATGTAGAAATTAAATGGAAAAAAAACTGGAGTGAATCCGCTTAAAAATTATTGGAATTAAAAAAAGCTGGAGTGAATGCTCTTAAAAATTATTGGAATACTCATATATCATATATGAAAATGTATAAGTATGTTGTTTTCTAATGTTAACTAGGATGTTTTAATTTTGACGGAAAACAATTACTTTTAATGGAGAAATTGTGAATATTAGATTTTCCTGCAGAGAAATTTACTATAGCAATTGTCATGAGATTTTTGGAAACTGAAAAGAATAGAAATGATGATAAGGCACATTTCTTATCCAAGGTTTTTCATTTGAGAAATTAAATGGGATAGATAATAGGATTAAAGAAGCAGCTGTGAATTCTCTAGGTTGAGTTTTTTTTTCCTTCCTGTTGCCTGCATTGACCTAAAATTGAGAAATTTAAGCTAGAACATCTGTTTTTTTTTCTAAGTCTGCAAAAGGATTGATTTTTCCTTAAAAGCTGCAAACAATTAGTAAATGCTCTCACGCTAGCTCTCTCTGGATTATGAAATGTGAGGTGAATTGTGTGCTAAGTTGTGGCTTTGGGTTGCTTAGGCTTTGGATCGTGTCGAGGAGGAGGTTAATGCGTTGGCTGAGTGCTGTGACAAGTAAGCTCATTTTTAATGTTTATCATTTGGAAACTTCACTTGTTGATAGTATGTACTAAAAAAACTGGACAAATGCCTTTTGATTAGCTCCTCTATGTTTGTCCCATTCTTTCAAGGAAAAAATCGACACACAAGTTGCCACCCAAGTAGGTGTTTGTACAGTTTTTATATATGCTGTTTTGTTATGTGTATCATTGTGATAATTTCCTGTTTGGTTTTGTAAATTAAAATGAAATTCATTAATTTGGTTTGAAATAATGTTAAGAGTATATTTGAGAAGATGTGCAATTGAAATCTATGAAATGTATGCCGTGTAAAAATCGTAGACTTGGAATAACTGGGGTATAGGCAAACGTATTCAACTGAAATCCTTCATTAGATTAATATGGAGTCACTAAGTCTAGTCATGTCTCCTATGTATGGAGGCATTGCCCTGATTATCAAACTCAATTCTAGTCATTCATTTGGTATGCAATTATTAATATTACATTTGGGAAAATGTGCATTTGAAATCAATGAGCTTAAGAAAGGATCCTAGATTCGAAAATGACTGTGTCCAGGCAAATGTATCCAACTCAAATCCTTCAATGGATTTATACAGAGTCACTTACTCGAGTTGTCTCTCATGTGTTTAGAGGCATTTCCTTGATAATCAATCTCAACTCTAAGTTGATTAGTTCCATAATCCAAATGCAACATGAGGTGTTTGCAGGAGCATTTGTGTTAAAGTATCATCACATTCGGTATGCTCTTTTTGGGAGATTTTGTGCATCTGCCGATTCCTTGACATTGTAGGATCTAAGGGCTAGTTCCATAGATGCAAATAGGTGGAAAGGAATTGAATGGTTTTTCTTTGTAAAGTTTGGGATTTTAGTGGGGACGAGAATCATGATGGAATAATGAATGATAGATTGTTGTGTGGAGAAGATGAATGTGCAAACCCATGTGAAAAATAACAATGAGACCTAATAAAATTGTGGATGGGGAATGGAATTTGGATGGTGTGGATGCAAATTTCTTCTAAAATATGACTATTTTGTTCTATGAAATTTCATTGCACCAAACTAGTCCTAAGTTATGTATCCTGTTTGATAGGATGTTGCTGGAGGTTAGGCTTTTGTGGGATTGAGGAAATCATGTTGGAATACGTTTTAGGGATGTCTGTAGTTCTGTAGGCTTTCTTGGTATCTGAGTTTTGTACCGGCCACTCTTTCTTTGTTCAAAGTTTTTTCCTTTTTCTTTACATTTCAGTACACTCGTCAAAAAAGTGAACTTCTTTATAACGACTTTAAGCTTTTAAAATATTACCCTCTTCTTAACGGCCTGCTTTTCATCTTTTATGCATTACCTTCTCTGTAAAAGCCACTGGCACTGCTATAGAGTTTAGGATGCATTTTCAGCTTTGTAGCCTAAATCTCTTTGCATGTACTGTGGTTCCCCATATTGGAGAAAGGCATATATAGATCTATGTGGGCATTACCAGCTTGGATGTGACAGTTAAATGGCCCTGCATGCTTTCTCAAACCTGTTTCTGGCCACAATTGACAACTTGAAGTTTGTATAAATGCAGGATTGCAAAGGCTTTGACCAGTTGCAATGCAACCACTGGTGATATAATAAGTACCACAGAAAGGCTTAAACAGGAACTTGAAGTTACTACTCAAAGGCAGGAGATTGTTTCATACTTCCTTCGTGATTATCAGCTTTCAAATGAAGAGGTATACCCTCGTTCATTAGTTTCTGTACTACCCTAGTTTTGCGTAGGTTAGTATTTATTTAATAGGGACCGGGGCATATGCAATGCTTGTGCTACTCTTACTACGGTGAAAGTGAATTAAAGCCAAACACAGGAATTAAGCTTGTGAAATCAAAATATATTTAAGAAATTCACACAATATTGAGATTTTAGTTTTCTTACTCGTGGTGTTCCTGAATTAGCAAAGATGAGAAAGTGTAGAGTTGCCAAGGGAGAGGGGGGGAGAGGGGAGGGGTTGTTTGTTCGGCTTCCTCCAGAGAGAGAGAGAGAGAGAGAGCGAGAGAGAATAGAGGGGTAAAAAAGTGGGGTGCTGAAGTATAAATAATGTGTTCGTTAATGGATGTATGGTATGAAACAGAAGGTTATTCTTTGGTAGAAATTGAACTTGACATGGCTTCACCATTTGTGTTGTACAAAAACATGGCTCTACTTTTTATGTATAATAATAATAATATAAATATATTATGCTTATAAGATGTGCCTTATAGCTAGTTGTGTTTCCGTACAGATAAATGCACTGAGGGAGGAAGAACTCAATGAGAATTTTTTCAAGGCACTTGCTCATGTCCAAGAGATACATGCAAATTGCAAAGTGCTGCTTCGTACTCACCATCAAGTAAGTTTTCCTTTTGCCCATATTTTTGCCTGCTTGTAGTAGCTTTAGGAAGTGTGTTGTTTGTGGCACGGATACTTGGAGTTTGTTATCTCCACTTACTACTGGTTTTTCATTTGTAAATTGATGAAATTAAACACGATATATCTCCTGCAGATGAATAATAATTTAGACGGCCATCCACTAGTTGGATTATACCTCTCTGAATAAATGGGAAACATGTTATAATTTAATCCATCTTCCTTTAATTTCTTTATTTTGCGAATTTCCTTTATTAGGAAGTATAGTGCTCTAAATTTTCCTTGTTTTGGTAGTTTTAAATCTGGAATGTGCACATTGTACTTGTAGCTTTTTTGAGGGGGCTTGGATGTGAAGTTGTTTTAACATTTTAAAGAATGAAAAGGTAAAGTGACTCAGTCCACATTAATAGAGAACTCAAACATAACATCACGTAATAAGTTGAATAGCAAGTCATCTCATCATTCAACTTACTAGCTTTGTTATCTTCCATTTTTAAATGTTTTTCTCTTGTTATTTAAATGTTTGTCCAGTGATCTTGTACTTCCTAAGATTGATACCTTACTAATTTTTTTTTCTTTTTTTCTTTCTCTCTTCACCCTCAGTCTCCGCTCCTTGCTCTATCTCTCTTACCTTTCACTCTCCGTAGCTCTCCCTCTCACTCTTCGTGGCTCTCTCTTTCTCTCTCCCTCTCTCCACACCTCACCACCATGGCCGCCCTCCACCCCGGCCAGCAATACTACTAGCAAGCGTCAGTCATCGCACCACCAACTCCAAGCCTCCAGATTGCACCGGCCTCTAGCTGGACTATGACTACGCCTCTGCCAGTCACCGCAAATCGCAACACCCAGGCCACCTCTTAGCCCAAGCATCGGCCACCACATTGCCAAGGGTTACTACTAGCATTATCACGAAGCTGCGCCAAGTTCAGCCATGACCCACACTGAGCCCATGCCACCAAATCACGCTAGCAACACCACCGCCACAGGGTTGCATGCCGCTAAAGCCACAACCAGCCATGAACCAGGCGTACAACTCCACCAAGCCACTCGACTACCAGCAATCACTCTCACCCTCAGCTGTGGCTGCGCCACCATGCCACCACAAGCTCAAGCCACCCGTGCCACCATAGCTCACGTTATGCTAAGCCAGATCGTCAATGACCCTCCTATATATATATATATATATATATTAAAAAATAATCCAATTACCTTTATTACCAGATCTAAAAATAATTGTGCTCTAAATCAAAGGTGTATGCCTTTTTATAAGTTGTCTGTTGATCCCAGATTAGAAACAAATCAAGGAGAGCTAAAAAGGAAACAAATCTTGCAAAATGGTTTGGCTGAATTGAAAAAATATAGGTTTTCAAGTAGGAAATTACAATTTAAAAATTTCCTCATTGGTTACTAATTTGGGTGCAAATGAAATTTATGGAAAATATTTTTACTAAATTTTCAAAGCAGTAAAAATATAGCTAAATGCGAGCATTTCTAAAAAGTTGCAATTAGATCCAACCAAGTGGCAAAATTGTGATAAAGATGCCTTGAGATGTTAAGTGGATTTTCTTTCAAGACACTTTCAATTTTTTTTTAAAATTAGAAATCAAAAGGCTTTTCACGAAAATAAAATCTAACTATTAGTGGTGGAAGATAATTCAAAGTGTCAAAAACCTCTCATTTATGAGGCTAAGTGCGTGAATGTGTCTCAATGAGGCATTTGTAGACACAAATTTTTTGGACCATAAAAATGCACTATGTCTTAAAACCCAATTAAATTAAAGAATTGGTCACAAATATTGAAACCCAAATAAATAAAATGGGTCACAAGTCTTGAAGTCCAATTAAAGTAAAAGGACTAAGTAAAATGAGTCTGCTTATCTTAAAGCCCACTAAATTAATTATGCTCACAATTAAAATGAGATAATTAATAAATAAATAAATAAAGAGAATAATTAATTAAATTATTATTCTCTTAAGGCAGTAAATCAAAGAAATATGTCAAAAGCATATTCCATTGCCTTATTTACTCCTCCTCAAACACTATAAAAGGAGGGTCAG
>MKEJ01094445.1:0-14206 GCA_001753735.1 Embelia ribes
TCTTCTAGTATTTTAGAAAAAAAAAAAAATATTCCTTTTTAATTATTAGTTTAAACAACCAATGAAGCATTAATTCTCCCCTCCCCCTCCTATTTTTACCCCTACTGATTTACCCATACTAATTGATAATAGTGTAGTATTTAGAGTATTTATTGAGGGTTTAAAGTAAAGAATTATTTACTTTCTCTAAAATTGAGATCAATTGATGATTGTCTTAATTTATATGCTACAACTTAGAATGATAGTTATTAAGGAACGAAGGAAGTATATTTATTCGTAAAAAGTAAATAATCACATATGGGTTACTTGTCAATAGTTACCATTTATTTTGATTTTATGTAATTGACCCTCATATATTATCAAATATTTTAAATTCACGACAAATTATTTAATTTATTTCAATAGACCATCTCTACTTGTTATTATATAAAATATGAATTTAAAACTCTTTCACAACGTATTCACTTGATTTTAACCATGACTATAATTTAAACTAATCATCAATGTCAAATATGAAAAAATTACTTTCCTTAAGTTAGTTTTTCAGAAGTATAGCATAATTTTTGTGAGTTCAAGTGATCAAAGAGTTTAATAAGAGATGATATTATGTTTACTATTATACGAATAACATGTAAGAGAATTTGAGGCAAGCAATTTGTATGGGGAAATGATGGATGTGATCGATTAAAAAAATTAAACAATACATGATAGTTAATTGCAAAACGATCAAAGTATACGGTGACCATTTGTTAATATCTCCTTAATCACTACAATCTTCTCAACTTGAGAAGATTTCTTCAACTAGAAGAAACTACAATCACGCAGAAACATGGGCCTCTTGTTGGGCCTTGACGAACAGTACAAACGTTGGCCATTCTGTTAGATGTTCGGCCTGTTTCTTTTTTATTGTTTTTTTTTTTGCCTAGAGAAAAATAAAGGTAGTCTTTGGATCACATAAAGATAATGTTTATCAAAGCCTTTCTGTTTTTGGAAAAATTGTCGGCAACTAAAATCTTAGTCTATGAAATACTCACAATTAATAAAAGAATCATTATGCCTGATTATTATATCTCTTTCAAGATAAATGCAATTCATGATGAAAAGATTGAAACACCAAACTAAACATATTATTACTCATTATCAACAGACAAACAAAGGGAAAAAAGAAGATTTGAGATACAAATGGTTCTCCTAATTTAGGGTTTCTCATTCCTATCTACATACATGCGATTTAAATTCTGAAAACTTCCATGTACGATTTCTTTATCAATACAAGAAAACAAAATCAATACAAATCGGAGCTTGTGACCAAGAAATAAAAAACTGCAGAAAACAAAACCAGAACAAGCAAAAGAAATCATAAGATAGGGTCTTCATCACTAGGGGATGAAGATTTACTCTTAGGAGTGGTATCAAATGGCAATTGAGGTTGAAAAAGAACCATACTCCCTTGTTGATCACTTGTCGCTTTAGGGTCTCTACCCAAGTAGCTAGAAGAGAAATTATACTCATTTTGAGAAGATGGTGGTGGTAAATTAGAAACACCTGGATAAGCCTCAAAAATATTTTTGCTACTTCCACTTTGGTTCCCAAAGGCCTCCTCTCCCCCATGTCCTATATTGCCAATAAATGATGACAAGGCGGCAACGAGAGCAGATTGAAAGCTCGGGTCCGATGTGATCGCCTTGGTCGCAGCTGCAATGGTGTCGGATGCAAGGGTTTGTTGGTGGGAATTAGGGTTAGGGTTTTGCATGAGAGGCTTGTTCATGTTTTGTTCATGTGTATTATATTGCCCTCCAAAGTTGAGTGAATTACCAACTTGGGCCCCACTCCAAGACAAAGGTGGAGGGTTGGATTCTAGTGGATTGAAACTTAGATTTGTGGGGGAGTATTTAGGGGTAGAAAGGTAATTTGAAGAGTATTTGTTGAAAATAGAAAAGGATGAGGATGAAGTAAGATCAAGTGTGATTGTAGAGTTTGTGGGTGTAGTGGAATTATTAGGCAAGTGGAATTGTTTGTAGTTTGAGAAATCAGAGGGGTTGAAGTTTAGACCATGAATGTTGGATGACGAGGTGGCACCTATTGATGACGATGCGAACGAGCCTGACAAAATCGCAGAAGCAGCTGCTGATGTGGCGGAGGCCATTGCAGTGGCTGACATTGGGAGTGGATGGTTGTGTGTACCTTCATACGTGATGATCAATATGGACATGTCTTGAGCACATCTTTGAACCTGTAATTAGGGTACAGTCTTCAAAATTTTCAAGAATGAAAAAAATGAAATATATGGTCGCTATTAGGGACAATTTTGGTACATTCGCATGTAAGGCCTCTTGAAGAACCCGACTGAAATCAAGCAAAAGTTGAGGGGGGTGTCGACAGTCCCTGTGAGACTGTCGACAATTTGTGTGCTGTCAGCACCAAAGCATTTCATAAGAACATCTATCTTAAACCATATTTCTGCGTACAATAACCTCATTTTCACCCACAATACAGTACATTAACACCCATTTTAAAACTTAACTATTACAGAGTGAGAGAAAGAAGCGGTAAGAAGATATTTGAAGAGTTCCACCTGTTTTTGAACCTCCTGAGCCATCCCGAAGGCTACACCGCACCACGAAGCCCTCCTAAACGCTCCTAGTTGAGTTTTCTCACTATGTTTTGGTTGACTTTTAGAATAATTTCAGTCCAAATTCTACACGTAATGGTGTTTAGTTTCATAAGGAAAACCAATCAAACCGCGGTATGAGTAACAAGGACAACCATGCATTCTGGCTAAAACAATATTTGAGACTCTCCTTGACGCCAATGGAGGTACGGTTAGGATATTCCCTAAGCAAACTTGGTACCCTTTGAGATTTCAACTATTTTGATACTTTGCTGTATATTAAATTATGTCAAATTAGAATACAATACCTACAAGCATGCAAAAAGTTGTCACCTTGAGTACTGATGAATACATCTATCTTAACCATATTTCTACGACTAACAATGTGAGACTGATGAATACATCGCAGACCAATGAGTGATGTATTTAGAAAATTATGTGTGGACACTAAGGATAGCGATATGTAAGAAGTTACTGAAATTAAGCACCCGGTTGCACAATGGAGTAAGAAAACGTGAGGGTATGACGATACAAAAGTTTTGAGTAACAACTAGTAGTGCTGGTTAAGTAGAGGGCTACAACGTATAGCAAGATATCCTAATTTACCTAGGCTTGACTTGACTAGTGAATAAATTGCGGACCAATTAGTCATATCTTTAGAAAATTACGTGTGGAGACTAAGGATAGCGACATGTAATAAGTTATTGAAATTAAGCACCCGGTTGCACAATGGAGTAAGAAAAATGTGAGGNNAAGATATCCCTATTTATCTAGGCTTGATCTTGGTTGATCATGAGCTATAAGTGTAAATAAATACAAAATATGAATTGGTCCAAGTATTTTTATATGTTAGTATGAGATGACGAGCAATATACTATGCTTGGAGCCTCTAAAAGGATAGATAATAATAGTGAGCTAATCTCTAGAGAACACATCTCGAACATCATACACTGATTACTTCTGAGTACATGTACACAAAAGCGTAAGTATATAAACTAAACGACGAGAAATTAATTGATGTCATGCACGGGTTACATCCGTATATTAAGTGTATATAGATGCGTTTGTGAATAGAAATCGGGTAAATGAAAAATAGAACTTCACCCGTCCATGCATTAATGACAAACAATAATAAGTATGAGAATTTCAAAGGACAAATACTTATGAGAAACTTGAGTATACGTCGGAAGAATTGCGATAGAGTAAGAGATGTGAGTACAAATATGTGTCGGGAAACACTCCGTGGTGCAACGAAGATAATTCACATGAAGTGTGATTTTGAGCCATGACGGGCTCCGATTAATTTTTTGAAGATAAAAACATTGATTATTGAGTTTCTTAACGAGATCTAGAGAGCATATCCCTGTGGAATTTTTTTGTTAGGCCTGATGCGAAGTTTAGGATAGGGAGGGTCACTCAAAAATCTTTATGCATAAATTATTGGGTACTGACTTCTCGAATATGTATAAAGTCTCGAGGTACTCTCTTCTTGTGTTTAAGTGTTTTCCTAACCTGCAGTCATGAGATCTCGGGGTGTAAGAGTCTATGTTGTGTGACAATGAGCTACGAAATTTCGTGTTACGTTGCGACGATAATGATGAGGTCACAAGCTTTTTGAAAAGCTGTTCTGCTATGAGTTTTTATTCATAACTACGATTTATTAATTAATGTTTTTATTTAATATCTTAATCGATAAGCGTATTGTTTTTACTCAAAGAATATCCTAACCGTCTACTATGTTACTATATCTCGAAGCTAGTAGATATCAGGACAGGTACCATCATCGAATAGGGAAGTTAAGTTTCATGTCAATGTTTTCGAGAAGAAATTGAGATGTAGCAAGGGGAGACTAGGCAAGGAATAGATGAGAACAATGTGTATGCGTTTTTCCTTATAGTAAAGGTCTCGGCCATTGTGTTGGTACCTTGTAGCTTTATGTAATTATGTTTTAGGTAATGTTGAGTCCAGACTACTTTCCAAAAATAAAAAAATAAAAAAAATAAATAAACACATAGTATCATAAAAACAAAAATAAAAACATATGAACTCTTAAATTAGTTTGATCAAGTTTACCTAAAATCCATTCCACAATTTAAAAGAAATAAACAACTTGAATAGAGGTCTTACCCGTGTTTCAACATTTTAGATTTTCAGAAAAACAAAAAAACACAATACACTAATAAAAAAAAATATCCTTCTATGAGTTTGATCGTTTATTTCTAAACTATATATATTTTGTTATTTCAAATAAATAAAACTAACTGGCTTGAGATCTCACCTTCGATCAACTTTGATGTTCAATTCTTGAGAAGAATTAAAAAGAACAATCAAAAAATAAAAATAATATAATAATAAAAAGAAGTTATTTACTGCCGCTGCAGCATCATCAAGATTCCCACACACATCAAATAGAGCCACTTTGAGACTAATCTCAAAATGAAACCCTAAAATAAACATACATAGTGTGAATCTTGATGATGCTCCACCAGCAAAAAACAACTGAATGAATCCCCAATCCTTTCTTCTTCATATGTGTGTGTGTATACAGAGAGAGAGAGAGGGAGAGAGAGAGAGAGAGAGAGATAAAGGGGGCTGGAAAGGAGCCTTAGTGGTGCGTGCAAGCCCTAACCCTAGAAAAAGGGAAAGCCAAAAGGAAAGGGGACTAAAAAGGCTACAAAAGGCCATATGTGGGATATGAGAGGCAAGAAGAGATGGGGTGGTTGTGACTTGTGAGGAGTGAAAATATGAGGGGGTATAAATAGGATTGGATTTGTTTTCCATCCTATTTTCAAAATAAAAAAAATATATATATATATGATTTTATTTTTCAAAATTTGCTTGAAATTCTGAAGTAATTTAGTTTTTTTCTTTGTGTTGGATTGTGAACACAATATTATTTGTAAAAAATTATGCAAACCATTATTTCTAATGACAGTGGTGGTTACTGTAACGCAATAGTTGTCGTGCAACGTTTTTCGGGGTGTGGAAAATCATAACTGGACATTTGAAAATCATATATGGATTAACCGTTATACAAATTGGCAGCCGAAATAACTTTGAATTTCAACGTCACCGAAGCTGCAAGCAATGGCTACCCATTTTTGAAATCATACTCCAAAAATTACTTGTGAATTCTGAAGTTATCTTTATAAATTACTTAATTAACCAAGTTAATTAATATTCTAAATGAAATAATAATATCATGTTTAATCTTCCAATCTGTGTTCACTAAGACTGACAATGGGTAGGGTGCACTCGAAATTTGGTCATACTATAACCATTACCATTTAGTAAAATCATATGTCAAATCCATCCCAAACCTGTTAAAATTTTACAATTAAATACCAAAGCGGCACTGTTTAAAATCTGAATACCCATTTAAAAATTATTTACCATTTATTTTTAATGGAGCTCATTTATGATTTTGCGGTTCCCATTTTTGATTCATTTATCGTTAGTATTTAAATATTACCTTTTACAAAATTTAACAATTTATATTGACAATCAACCCAACAAATAATCATAAACGACATATAATGCAAATGAAAGTTCATGTTAATCAAATTAGTCTTACAACTAAAAAAATATCATATAAAGAAATCTCGCTAAAAAGGTTGTACAAAAGTAAACGTTATAACGAACACTACAATTACATTTTAAACATATATTTTTTTATATAGAAATATATTTTTCATATGATATTATATGTATATAATTTAAAAATATGCATAAATGTATATATTTATTCAGATTAAATTGATACCAAATTGATATCAGATACTGAGTACTTTATTAGAATAGTCGGATACCGGGTACTTAGATATTAAATATCAAACTCATACCATACCCTAATGGGTATTTATTTTGAAAATTATATCCATCCAAAAATCCATAAAATCCATAAAATATATTATAATTAATTTTGAACCGATAAATCGCCCATAAAAACTCAACCCATTGCCATTACTGTATTTACCAGATAAGTGTTAGATACAAGATATTTGGGATCGGTTGTTGAGGGGAGAGAGAGAGAGGGGGGGAGAGAGAATATGGTGTACCTGCAACAGTTATCAATCACGGTCAAGAGTACCAAATTTACAAATGACTTTTAATCCACTCCGAGACAACCCTATTCCACAAATATAATGGCGTATAAGGGCGGAGAATTTAACTTTATCTAATAATAGTGGTGTTTATGTTTGCTATTGAGATCTGTACGATTTTGTTTTATAAGCCTACTTACTCATTAAATTTGAATAGCAAATCTGAATGGTATTTTTAACGCCAAAATTAGTGTTCAAATTTATTTATCTTTCCTAGTTTTATAGTAGTATAAAATGTTGAATATAGAAATAAATTTGAATAGCAAATTTTATGACAAATTTAATTTTAATTTATCGACGTTATATGGATTTTTTTATATAAACGGGTTTAATGAATTACAAATATGCATTTGTAGTGATTCCTACATATGAAATTGAACATATGTCTTCCATCAAAGACCGATGGTGTATGGATTCTCTAAACCAAAATTAAACACTTTCATTAGTGCACACAAATTTTGTCATTAAAGAAAGAGGTGCCAGAATGCACCAACTAAAAGTGCAATAATTTAATCGTCGGTATAAAAGGTTATTATGAATAAGTTTTGCAAATGTGTACGTTTTGTTTTTATTCCACAAGTGTTTTGGACTTCTAAATAACTAAAATTTGTATTAGTTTACAAGTTTTGAACCTTAATGGCATTTGGGGAATATTTGGAGGCATTGAGAGTATTGGTCAGAGCCCCTTGTGGACTATTCATAATTTACAATCGATGAGGAAAAAGCTTAAAGTATCTAGTTTTAAGGGCATTTGGAAGTAAGGCTTTTAGGTAGATATATTACTTTTATTCTCATATATAAACAAAGTCGCGACCACGCGGGCATGCTGTGGTTGCAACTTGCAATAACGGTGAGAGTACTCTATGTATGTTACTAAACATGTTGAAACACAATTAAATACTAAGATTTTCGGTAATGTTTCCAAATATATCCCAGATTTTCGTTTGCTAACAACGTACAGACTCAGGGCACTCTTACCATTATTATTATTTCAACACTTATGATCACCCATTACAAAATTCCAACTGAAATTTTTTAGGAAGATACTTGTATAATTTTTTTTTGTCTTACTAAAAAAAAAAAGGTGAAAACGAGAGATGAATTTGTATTACTTGACACTTCCATTTTCCAAATTTGCTTTTAAAATTTTGAAAAATTGAGATGATCCCAATTCTTAATCTTCCTTCATTTCGTCACTTGAAGAAATGAGTGAAAGAGCTTATTGGAGTATGAAATTGGGAAATGATTTTTTGAGTTTGTGTGTTTTCATTTTTAAGATTAAGCTGTGAATCCCTCAGTCCACCAAGAATAAAGCCACATTTTTTTTTCCGAATAGTTCAAAAATTATTGACTAATTCTATTTTGGGAATGACAGTGATGACTAAGGTAAATATAATTTTACCATTACCCCTAATACTTATTAGAGTCAAAGAATAAAAAATATGACAAAAGGCTATATAGGTATAAGTTAGTAATTTATATTTAATTCAAACTTTAAAAAGCTAATTTTTGAATTGTGATTATCAAATCCGGCCTATTATTTGTAAACGGACGTGGTATATTTCTTTTCTTAAAAAATTATACTAAATTTAATTGCATAATTTTTAAGCTAAAATTATTTGATGTTTTGATTAAAAAATTAAAATTTTAAGTTAGTAGATCCATATTTTTAGGGAAAAAAATATTAAAAATGGCGACTAAAAAGCCCATTATATCTGGTTATCGTGAGGATTTATGTTAGGATATTTTGCGTCTCATACAAGCATCATCGATAATTGGGGACTGAGATTGACAAGGATGTGATTTTGATGCCCCTCTATAGCTAGGGACAATTATTAATTGGAAAAGGAGCGTCTGTCTCTATTTTTTGAGAGGTAAGATTGAGAAATCACTTTTAGCTAAAAAAAAATAAAAATTTGTATTAAAAAATTTTAAAAATATTTTTATAATTTTATTTAAAAAATTATTTTTTTGGACTAAAAAACATGTTTCACCCTTGTACTTTTATAATAAGTGTTAGATACCCTTATTACTAATTAATTGCTGTGAAGTGATCCAAGATTTTCTAGTTTTGTTTCCGTACTGCGTTGAGCGTTTCTTAAATTTTTATCCATTTAGGGGTCCTTCATTAAATTTTGATGTTAATGCCTAATCTACCTTGGAATATATATTGGCCTATTATTGGGGATTACAAAAACCTCCAATAAAATACACTTTTTTATTTTCATTTTTGGGAAAGCTTAGGTAGCCATAAAGCGCCGGTGTACACTTATTTGTTATGGGCTTTGATACAAATAAGTGCGTGTGTCTCAAATGTTACTACTCCTGTGCTTCAAATTTTCGCACGCTTAATTGTTTTAGTTATCAATTACTCAATCCGTCTACCCTCAAAAAAATATAATAATAATAATAATAATAATAATAAAATAAAATTACTCAATCCATTTTAAAATGAACGTGGTTTAAGATTAATGCAGAAAAGTTAAGAATGCCATTTAATAGTTTCAATTTTTGCAAATAATAGATACATTTTACCCAAATATTTGAGTTGTGAAGAGTGGTTAGAAATTTAGTTGATTGCTATTTATTAAATATTTGAGCAGTGAAGAGTGGTTAGAAATTTAGTCGAGTAAATACGGATAAAATTGAAAAATACATTATTGATTTTTTAAACGATTCTTGTTGTGGAAAGAATAATTCTCTGAAACGAGATTTATTTTAAAAGAGGGAGAGTACAATCATATATATTTTAAGTGACGTCTAAGACTTATTATAAGTATATTGAATCTAAATATCTTTCATTAAATATTTGATTTGTGTGGAGTAATTGGAAATTAAGTACGGGAACATTGGTAAAATTGGAATAAGAGTAATAAAAAATAGTTAATTTTTTAAAATGACATGGTAGCATAATGTTTGCAAATGCTATAATTTCTCATGAGAATATTTGGATGACGCAACAATACCAAGTGGGGACAAGGGGACCAATAGCACCAAACACAAAGTAGTGGGGAGCCAAGCGCCACGATATAGAGAAACTACTCTATTCCTAATGTACCACAAGCATCATTATTTTTCTTAAGACGGCCGAATCCAATAATTCTGAATAGGGGTATATAAATATTATCCTCCGTTTTTCATAGGGAAGGGGGCTCTTATATATTGTATATTGTTATAAAATATTCATTAATATGGTATTTTACTACGACTGATGTAAATATATAGTTCAATCATTAAATATAAAAACTATACGCTGCACAAGCACAACCTACTATATTGACTTATAAACTCACAAATTGCTCTCTAAAAGGAGATATAGAAGAAGAAGAACGGTAGGCAGAGAAACAGTCAGATATAAGATGCCGAAAGAGAGAAAAAATGAGAGAAAATAAAAGTGGGAATAGATCCAGTTCGATCAATATTCCCATATTTATTTTACATGTTGTATTATGTTATAATCTCTCTTTATATTAATAAAAATATACATCGGTATTAGTCCCGTGAGTTAGGCCAAAGCTAAACTTATTTTAAGTTGAGGCTGAACCATGTAAATTTTTTGTATTCTATTTACTTTTCTGCAGATTATTATATTTATTTTTCATCATAATTCATAACTTGTATAAAATTTTAGTGGTTTCTAAATACTCCACCCTGTAAATGACGTGGCTCGTTCATATGCACAAGTTACCAAGACCACCACTGCATAATTTTTTGGGTAAATTACACTTTGCCACCATGAGGTTCTGAATATTTCAGAATACCCCTAAGGTATCTAAAATTATATTTTGTCCCCAAGTCCAAATACATGTTTAATTTTCATTGAAAAATACTATCTTATCCTTCATTTTACTATCTTATGACGCTATTCATTTTGAAGCTAATTATTATGAAAATTAGATAAATACTATCTCATTTTAAGGAAAATATTATATATATATATATATATATATATATATATATATGTTATTATACAATCTATTTTTTAAGAAATTAAAAAAATTAGAGAACATGTGTTACATAAAGGATAATTAGATAACTTAATGAGTAATTTATAGATTTAAATATGATTTTCACTTTGCCCCAAAAATTTTGTGGGTAAAATGTAATGACGTATATACGCCATGGGGACAGTGTAATTTCAGATACCTTAGGGTGTATTATGAAATTGTCAAAAACCTCATAGGAGAAAAGTGTAATTTACCCTAATTTTTTTGTTATTGTTGTGTTCGAATTACTATTTTCTACATATTTACGTAAGACAGAGAAAATTAGTATTAATATATAAAAATTAAAATTAATAATTTTTTTTTACTTGTCAAATACTAATGAAAATATGTAATAAAATGCTATACATCTATCTATATGTAAAATATGTGTTTTTTTAATTATGTGGCGCACATGATTTCCACAGGCACCAATTAATTAAGACAACCTCGTACGAACTGATATTCCTTAGGGTTTTTGTTTTTTGTTTTTGTCAGTTTAAGGTCAGGTGGTTTGTTGAGTGATCTAAAGACCCATTATTACTTCCACTTGGTTTAGATGATTGCCTTTTTCTTCCTATTAATTTCCACGCGTCGATCATCAATGCTTTTGACTCCATCTCATTTTTTAGATTCTCAAGCGCTTATCTCTCTTTTGCTCCACAATTCCCTTCCCCTCCCTATTTTTTTTCTCAAAATAAAAACTACTTATTCCGTGAACCAATAATTGATATTAATTGAATTAAACACAGTTTTAAATAAAAATAATAATTCATATTTTAAATTTTAAATTATATATATAAAAATAAATTCTACCCTTAAGATACTTTATTTTATTCATGCTCCCAAATGATTACAAAGGGTAAATGAAGAAGTGGTCAATTTTTTTTATGTACAACTAAAAGAGAAAAGTATCAATTATCTAAGAACAGATGGATGGAGTAATTCTTCGGTATTTCCCAACAATAATAGGGTAGCCAATGTTTTTGCAGTCAGATAAAGTTAGTCTAGGGATCAATTAGATTTAAACACAACTGTGCTTTTAAGCCATTATTATGATTCGGACATATGTTATTACTACGAAAAACGTGAGGACTTGGGAGATTTTGTATCATTTTGAGTATTGGAGTACTTGTTCTTTTTATCGGTAGCATCTACTTAAAAAGTAATGGTACATTTTTTTTTTTTTTTTTTTTTTTGGGTATACAGGCGAGAAGGGAGAATCGAACCCATTATATCTTTTACAGACTAACATGCTTGTTACTAAACTTATTCGCTCTTTGATGCCTTTTCCACCGAGACTTAAAAATCTATGTATTGACTGCTATGAGATCGTGGGCTAGCCATAAAGAGAGTTCTTTGTTGCCTCAAATACATTGTTCCCTATGGCTTGCTACTCTGATCACTGTTTGTGTTTGACCTTTAAGCATTTACTAATATGCTATGACCATAGATCTAGATTGAGTCTTTTTAGCTTATTTTGGTTCCATTTTTTATTTTCGGTCGTCGAAGAAGCAACCATTTGTTTTTTAAGAAGAAATAACCCCATTGCTATCGTTGTGCTTCAAGCACGAACGAAAATGTCGATATTGCTTTGTTGTAAAAGGGTTGCAACTAAATAATTTCGGGGTTTGTTATTTCTACTCGGGATCAAGTTGCGGATGCCTTAACCAAGCGGCTATTTACGCCTCAATTTACATGGCTACTTAAGCGACCCTTAGCATGCACGAGGTCCATTCAACATTCCATCGTGCGATATCCGACTTGGCCAAACGCAGAAGGCGAGACATACTTTTAGAAGGCCAATCCCCTAAGAGCAGTTAAGTAAGATTTGGCTTGATTTTTTTAGTCTACTTTAGCTATTTGATTGTAATCTTGAGATTGTGCAGAGCATTTAATCTTATATTCTCAATACGATAAATAAACTACCCCACACACTTATTCTTTGAAAAAAATCATCATCTCTTACTTTTATATTGGAATCATATTTCCACTGCATTTTCTCAACAACTATATGAAAGACGCTCATATCTTTAAGGCTACAAATATACATTCTTCTTGTTTTTTTTTTTTTAGTTTAGATAATTTTGAAATTGCTTAAACCCTAAACAAAAAACCTACACCCTTAGAGGCGGTCCCAAGGGACGGCACGATTTACTTTTACAAATAATATAGAAGTTGTTCAAAATAATTTTTAAAAAAAATTATCACTGAAGTTGTTACTGGATAATTGCATAAATTATATTTTAAATGTTTTGATGTCTATTAATTATTCTAAAAAAAATTCATTATATTACTTGTACCTTAAAAAAATATGAGAAGTTAAAAGAAATGTCAACAGTAAACTTTAATTGATCAAATGATAATATAAAGAAAAAAAATCTTAAAAGTAATACTGAGGTGTTCATAGCTTGTGCTTAAGTCTTTATCCAGTTTAAAGTTCGACATTATAAATAGTATTAAATTATAAAAAATGGTAATGAAATTGAAATAAAAGTAACAAAATAAAAAGTATATTATGAAAATTGAATTAAATAAATGAATCAAAATAAAACAAAAAAAAAAAAAAAGGTTGTAGCTGGGACTCAAACTCCAATTCTCGGGCAGCTAAAAAGCTTATAGCGGCGTGAAGAACCATCATTTGTTATCAATTTTCTTATCTTTTTGTATCTATATTGTATATAATATTAATAAAAAAAAGATTTTTTTTCCGCCAAAATGGTGGCCCTCCCTTGCTTAATAGTAGCTCCACCCGTGGCCAAAATGATTTGTTAACTCCAACTCATCATAAGGTCCTTTCAATCAATTCAAGTACATATTTGTATTGTTTGGCTTTTTATTATGAATAACTTAAAATTTGTTATAAATAATTGAATATTACAGTAGCTGATGCAAGCATGAAGCTCAATTATTAAATGACAATACTTTGTGTGATGCAACTACTAATACAAACATGGTCTTATCATTTAATTTTGAACTGCCCCCACTCTGTTTTTTTACCTATAAATAAGAGGCCTCCGTTTGTGTAATATACACACTCAATATTTCAGAAAGAAAATAGCTGAGGAAAATAAAATAAAATAAGAGTGTCCTTCAAATATTTTATCCCCTTATATCCCAAAATTTCATATATATAAAATAAATAAATACTAGTTCTCCCGTAAATTATGCTCAAGTTTAACTCTAAAATTAAGCTTGAGACTGAATAATATAATCCTCGTGCCTTTATTAATTTTATATTGTTTCTTATTTTGGGTTATTTGATAATTTTGCAATACGTTATCAGTGCGAGCCTATACCAAAATTAAAATATTTTTATCAATTTTGCTGAATATTTGATACCATTCTCGGTACACGTTAAAGCCTTTTGCCATAACCCTGTGTCAAAATTTTGAAAATTTTAATTTTATAAAAAGTTATTTAGTAACATAACCCTTAGCTTTTTAGTATTATTATATTTTACTCTCTCTACTATTGCTTTTTTCTTTATTACCCTCAAATTTATAAAA
>MKEJ01094457.1:0-10891 GCA_001753735.1 Embelia ribes
ATATATTTTACATAATCTGTTATAAGTGCTCTTAATTAATATTTTAACATAACTTTAGTTTTTTCTATTATTATTATTTTGAAATTCCCAAAGAAGATTGACGAAAGATTTGATCGTTCTCGAGTTCTTAAAAATTACAATTAAACCCCACAATTTTGGAGAATATAGCCCAAAGGTACTGCAACTCCTAGAAAAGTGATTTTTTTTCCCTTTAATCTAACCACTCCTTGAAAAGTTAAGATATTGAAATTAAAATATCTCAAATGCACATTTTTCTAGTGCATGTGTGGTATTAGTTCTTTATAAGTTTTCTCATTTAATAATTTATAGCCACTCTGTCCATAAATTATTGCACAATATATTTTTTATAATATTTTTAAATTATCTCATTTAATGATTTGTACCTCTCTTCCCATAAATTATTACACAATATATTTTTTATAATATTTTTAAATTATAATAATTTAATATTTAAATATAATAAAAATAACAAATTTATATTTTTAAATATAAAATGAGAATAAATTTATTTTTTATATTAAAATATTAAATTATTATATTTTAAATATTTCTAGAAAGAACTATTCCAATAATTTGTATACGGTACTATGCTATATAAAAGTTTTACACATTTATCATTCTTGTTAGACTGCTACTAGGCCGCATACTTTCAACGTCCTTGTTTCCTAAAAACCAAAAAAAAACCAGAAAAAAACAACTTTTTTTTTCATTCTGATTTTTTATATAAAAATTTGTATTTGTGCTTGAATCTCCACAGCTAGACTGATCCGAAATTTGCATATCATAGAATGTTCTTAATTCATATTTCTCTTTGATTTATAATCGATGCAATTTATTTTGTCTTTCTTTTGTGAAAGAATTGTGATATATAAATTCTGAATTTTGTTAGGGAAAACAAAAAGATGTACAAATTCTCTTCAACCCAATGAACAAATGTACGAAAGAGCGATTATATAATAGCTGAGTTTACCGATGATAACAAAATTTATAATTAACTTCACATTATGTATATATGAAGTACTTTTAAAAAATATAAAAACTGAAAACAAGAACAAAAAATAAATAAAAATAGTAAAAAAAAGGAAAACATAAACACATAAAATATTCATATTTATTTTTCTTTAATTAATAATTATTGAACTCTCTCTCTCTCTCCATGCGTCTCTCTCTATAATAATTTATTTGACGGCAAAGCATAACTTGCCAGCTGAAGCCACGTCACCATCCCGGCCACTCAACCCGACCCGGACCGAGTTGACTCAACATCTCTCTTCCTCAGATCTTACAGGCGCACCGCTCCTCTCTCTCCCTCTCTGTCTGTCTCTTTCTCTCCCAACGTACCTTCCTTCCACAGAGAGAGAACGACATTTTCTACAAAAGAGGTAGATACAAAAACATACCCGTTTACCAATTCCTCTTTTTGAATCAAATTCAATTTTAATTATTTCTCTTTTGATTCTAAAAATGGACGAATTCGGCGTATTAGTCGAGAGCATGGGGTTCAAAGGACAAAGAAATTCAACCCCATTAGCCGATCTCAAGAACAAACGCCACGTCATCACCCCGCCAACGAAATCTGCATTTAATAACAATCAAACCCAGAAAAATTACAGCGGATTGGATGATGGGTTCGGCGATTTTAAGTCGAATTCTAGATCGGGTATCGACGGGTTCGATTTGGATTCGATGTTCAAGGGTTCTGTGAATAACTCTATGTATGTAGATGATGATATATTTGGTGGGTTGCCAGCTCAGCAGGGTGCTCCAGCTGATGACTTATTCGGAGATTTCGGTGGGTTGGGGTTGGGGTTGGGGTTGAACGGGTCGAGGCAAAAATTGGAGGAAGTGAAGACGAGTAGCGGTGGATTCGATGATTTGATGCTGGGTTTTAGTGAAAAAAGCCCTGTAGGAAATAATAGGTATATCACATTTTTTTTCCTTCAAAAAATCCCTCTCATTTGCATATATTTAATTTCATTCTTGAAAGTTTGTAGCTTCCAAAAAACTATAGTAATGGGGGTGTGTGGGCTATTTTTTGTATGTTAAGTGTCGAATTGATGATTAGCGCATTACCCACCAGATTATTCATTTACGATCCCTAAATTTAAATCCTACGGCTCACACTCTAAATTATAAGCTCAGATATGGAGATGAGCATGCTAAATCCCCTACATTTAAAAATAGATATGGGAATCAACAGTTGTCCCCTAGTAGCTCGAGGTATCTCTGTAGCAAATCTCTTATTCTTTAGGCTAAATAGAACTAGATACAGCGATGGAGATACAGCAATGGGGAGAGTTCCGTAAAATTTCAATCTCTAAACTTTAGGGTTGGAGCACATTTGAGAGCACTGGTGTGAGTGTCCTAAATGAAACTTGAATACTAAAGTAATAGAAGTGGTAATTTAGGAAAATTTGATTGAGTATGGTGAAATTTAACAGGAATTTTGAGATCCTATAAGCTTCAACATGAGAAAGAATCAAATTTATTGATGAGATCCTTAGAGATTTTTTTCTTAATCTCAATATGAAATTTGCTTATATTGATTCATGGATAAGATTTAGTTCTTGAAAAGTAAAGTAGGCTTTAAAAAATCTTCAGAAATTCGTGATTTACTTCTTGTAATGAAGTGTGGAAATGATTTTTAATCAAATTTGATTACTAAAATAATAGAAAGTGTGTAGTTATAGGAAATTTGTATCGAATGAATGGATATCAAGAGGGAAGTTTTATGTTCATATAAGATTCAATATGTTCAAGAATAGGAATTGAGCAACATTATTATTTGATTGCTTTTCTTAAGCTCATTTCTTGCTTCAGTTTTTCAGATGCACAGTTCGTTTTATTTGTATAAGTTATTAATCAAGATGAAGATTTTAGTTCTTGAAAATTATTGTAGGTCTAAAAATCTGAAGGAATGAGGGTGGCGGTTTTTTTTGGGGCAACGATAGTGTGTCGAACTGTTTTAATCGAGCTTAGGTAGAAAAGTAACAGAAGTTAGCGAGTTTAGTAAATTGTGTTTGTAGAGCGGAATCAAAATAGTTGTTTAGAGATTATGCAAGCTTTAGTATGAGAAAGAATAGAAATGAACAATGGAATTGCCAAAGATTGTTTGCTTTCTCTAAACCTCATTTTAGTATTATTTTCATTGATGAGTAAAGCTGCGTGTCTCTGTCAAGGTGCTTGATTTTGGCACTGGATTTGGCGATATGTTATCAACTATTCATGTCTAATTTCCAAATTTTAAGGCTGCTAAGCAACTAGGCTGGTAATCCAAAAAGTAACGGGATGGCCTGAAAAAGTTAGTTTGGAAATCCCTGTAAGAAGCAAAATTCCAGGTTAGAGTCTTAAGAATTTTTTGGTTCGGTCTTAAGAATCTAGAATATGGTAGCAGTTAGGATTGCATAATGAAATAAAATGCTTATTTCCATGATGAAGCATTACGCTGCTAACATGTTCGACCACATAATATATTCAAATTTTTATTTTTGGCCTCCTATTTGTATTTGAGTTACTGTGACCTTAGCAATCCAAATTTCCGGACCTTAAACACAAAGAAGAAATTCATTTAAAAAGATGAATTAGTTTTAATACCATCTAACCATGAAGCAAAATAATGTAACTCGTACATTTAAACTGTCACAAACCAGACCTAAACTTTCTTTTCCTTTCCGGAGTTCAACTTTGACTATAGTCCTTCACTTTTGGAGAAATAACTTAGAATTTGGGTGAGCTTGAGGTCGCAGCAAATGATAATTTTTAGTCTATCAGGGTTTATATAAAGTGGCACCAACTCGACACTGTCATGCTGCAATTCATTTGCCTGAACGTTTTATATATATATATATATATATATATATTATTTACTTGTTTGCACAAATCAGTTGGAGAGGTTTAATTAGTTCCATTACAACATTAAAAAAATGTTTCTCAGTTCACTGGCAATTTTATTATTATTATTATTTTTTGAAAATCAGATTTTTTCCATCATAAAATCTATTCATGTGAAATTTATTTTTATCCAATGGCTGTCTCCCAGTAAAAGTACAGGAAAAATCCAGCCCCCTCCATCAGCTGGTAATTCGGTTAAATCAGCAATCAGCTCAGCAGGAGATCCTTTTATAGTATTTGGACAATCTTCTTCTGGGAATTACTCTAAACCAAAAGGACAAGATAACAATGAAAAATCAATTTTTTCTTCAGTTGATGAACTTGATGTTTTTGCCATGGGCGGGCAGCGGAAGAATTCTAATGGCCGATCAGATTCTTCTCAGTATGAAAATGCTGCAGTTGATTTAGACTCCATTTTCAATATGGGTTCCGAACCAACTAATGCAACTATGAATAAGTCTAAAGCAGCGGTGAGAAGTTGACTGAATGAATGGTGTTATGGTACTTTTAATTGGAGAAAAATGAGAAAATTAATGTTGCTTATATTTTCCTTTTCTAGGACTCAGTTTTTGATTCGTTTTTCCAAAATCAAAGATCTGGGATGAAAGAGAAAGGGCCTGCGGTGGGAAAGACTCCTGCGAGCTCGACTGGCTTGAAAAAGGGTTCATCAGGAACAAATAGTGTTGATGACTTTTTGTTTTTTGGAGGTAAATTCCTTGGCCTGATATATTTGTTTGTGGTTTTGGAGCCATTTTCACTTGTGTTGTTTTGCAGAAACTATCTCTTCATCTGATGTTTTCCGAGAAGTTGAAGGCGAAAGTAAAGAAAGAAGAACAGCTAGATGGAACCACCATACGAGGACTCAGGAGCGAATGGTATGCTCTTTAATAGAATTAGCTTCTATGTTACCCGTTTATGTTATCATGTACGTTGGTAGGAAATAAGCTTAATGGAAGGTACTACACGTAAAGTAAAATAGTAGTATTAAGGTCACATTGATCATCTCTATTTGGTTTTCGTAATTTCCTTGTATTCTTCTATAACGAGGCTTGACTTTGCTTGATTGTTGCATCTGATATCTTTAAGAAAGCCATAAAAAGGTGTTGTGTTCGTATGTACGCACTCGTCCTCATACTTTCATGTACATATGGTACACATATATGTATATAATATTATTCTAAGTTTCTTTTTTTAGATGCTTAAATGCACCACAGGAAATGAGGCTGGACTCTAAATTACCTTCTAAGAATACGTGACGTTCTTGTTTGGTGTATGTAACGTTTCCTCTAATTTGTTTTGATGTTAAGTCTTGGGTGTCGTTGTTTGTACGCATAGGCACAAGCTTTGGCAGAAAAGAATCGGCGTGACCGTCAGACTCAGCAGGAGCAAGATGAGAGACATGTAAGTATTCAATGCTGCATATAGTAAGTGATGGACCTTTTCCTTGATGAAACTTCTCAAGGTTTCTGAATCGTCTGGTTTTCCACAAACTTGCGATCTGTTATGTTGTTTCCTCTTCCATTATTCTTTCACGCCATATTTGTTTGGAGTTTCTAAGATTTTTTTTCATTTTCGGACTGTGACTTGTGTTATTTCAGAGGGTTGCTGAAACCATGAATGAAAATATAAAGCGTTGGGCTGCAGGAAAAGAAGGCAACTTGCGTGCATTGCTGTCGTCACTTCAACATGTTGGATTTTTAATCTTCTCTATGGAAATGAAAATTCCTTTTTCAACCATGCATGTATGTTATGTATTTGACTAAATTATTAATTTTTTATTGAATTATGTCAAAGGTGTTGTGGCCCGAATGTGGTTGGCAGCCAGTCTCATTGACGGAATTGATTACCTCTATCTCGGTTAAAAAAGTATACCATAAAGCCACATTGTGTGTGCATCCTGATAAGGTTCAGCAAAAAGGTGCCAATGTTCAGCAGAAGTATATTGCTGAGAAGGTTTTTGATCTTCTCAAGGTATTTTGCTGATTGTCTTGAATTTCTTTTTTTTTTTTTTCCTGGAGTATAAATATCTCGACTCTGTTTACTCCTTTCTCAATCTGTTCGAGCGACGTGTTAATTGGATCTTATATTTGTGGATGAAAATGCAAAAATGCAGGAAGCTTGGAACAAATTCAATGCTGAGGAACTTAGGTAGGATCTTTAAGCCACTGTGTTTACAAGCTTTGCGTGTGCTCTTGTTCAATCAAATTAGCTGTGTAAAAAAGACGCAACTAATTCAGTTTGAAGGATCCGAGTTTGAGGAGCCTAGGCCTCGGCTCAACTCATTTGCAATCTTACTGGTAGCAGTTTCTTTGATTGGAACAGATTTCCCCTCGTGGATATATACAAATTCAATTGAATCATTTTCCATTTACAGTGTTGTAAGCTTAGTCCCGCCTTCACTCTAGACACATATGCTGTGTCTGGCTGATTAGTATTATCTATTAAAACTCTTTCGTATGATACATTGGTGTAATATATATAGCTGGATGTTGATCTATGTTTGCTTACATGGGCTATAATGTTAAAACAATGTAATTGTTTTTTTATCTATGAAATTCTCCACTCTGGCGCGAAGCGAAATTGAGTTCCAAAGAGTGGGTAATCACGAGCCGAGCATTGGGCTGCACAAGAGCCCTGCTCGAATAAATATCTCCTAGCTCGTGCTTATCTAGTTTGACTAGTTAAATTAAAAGGTTGAGCTCGGCTTGCTGTGCACGCTCTTATGTTCATATGTGAGTTTATATAGATCAAGTCAGTGAAGGAAGCTGTAAGGGTGGTAATGACGGAGGCTGATCGCTGGTATCTCGAGCTCGACTTGATAACTATTAGGTCCGAATTGGCTCATGAGCTAAAAGAGTATGGTATGAGTACGTTAACATATTCAATTTGAATTTTGAGTCAAACTCAAGTAGTGAGCTGACTTGTTAGCTTGCGAGTAGCTCAAAAAATATGTATGTATACGTGTATAAATTGAAAATAAAATTATCATCCCACCACTAATAAGATTTGACCCTTAATTGTTTGATAATATAAAAAAATATTTTACCCGATATAAACTATATTTAAAAATAATTCATTGAGTATTTATTGAATCTAGTTGAGTATTTAATTCCTCTTATCGAGTCAATTTCGAGCACAAAAATGATACTCAAGTTGATTAAAGCAATACTTGATTAGATAAATACTCGGTTTGACTCGATTCGTTTCCACTCCTAGCAAGTTGTATGCATTGATATATGTGTTATTTTTTTCATAAATTATAGGGTAAAGCCCAATTTGTCCCCTATCATTTGAGGTTCATTTCAATTTGTCGTGTATCCTTTCATTTGTTTTAAATTGTTCTCTATCGTTTATAGTGTCGGTTCAGTTTGTCCCTATTCTTTCATTTATTATAATTTACTCCCTATATTTTTAAACTCATTTCAAATTATCCCTATCTTTTTTGCATTATTTAATTTGCCCCTATAATTATTATGTTTCATTATAAAAATATAATAAGTGATTGAAATAACAACTATAAGTTATTGAAAACATTTTGGTTAAAAAAAGGTTATTATAGGTTGTATAATTTTTTTAATGCATCTTTTATTATAATATTTGGTAAATTTATCTCAATAATTATTAATTTATAAAAATTTTAAAAAATGTATTAAACAGATCATCTCTTCCTTAACTAAACCATTTTTTACGCTAAAAAAAAATCTGACAAATTTTATGTTATCATTTCAATAAGTTATTTTTGATTAAAATTAAATCTATTAATGATAGGGGACAAATTGAAATAAGACAAAATAATTTTGGTAAATTAGAACGAGTTTAAAAGTATATGAAACAAAATTCAATAAATTAAAATTTGGAGGGGGGGAGGGGGGAGGTGTTTGGCAAATTGATACAAGATTGGAAATGATTGGAGATAATTTGAAATAAATGAAAGAATATGAGGCGGGTTTAAACAAGAACCAAATAATAAGAGTCAAATTGGACTTTGCCCAAAACTATAGCTATAAGATATTACAGACTAGTTCGGTTCTAAAATTATTGTTCTTCATCCAAATTTGACTTATTAACAATTACATTATTAAATGGTTTAAAGTCCGTTGCATGAGTTTTAATTTTCCATAATAGCAATGAAGTTACTTAAATATTAACTTTATAATTATAACAATTACACTGACATAAATCATTCTTGAAAATTGGTTTGCTAAAGAATGATGTTAATGTAATCATATAAACGAGTTAAAGTAGTTGTGGGATATCTATAACATTGAATAAGAAGAGCAAATTTAGGATGTTTACATATTTTTGGTGCTTATAATTTTGAAATGTAGACATAATTTTCGGAAATTTGAAAATAAAAAAGAGACAAATAATTTTGGGACAGATGGAGTATAATAAGTCTTGATTTTTTTTTTCTTAGCTTCACCTATATTTTTTGTGATTAAATGATTTATGAAAAATAAGAAAATATCTCCGAAAAAAGTATATTCAATGCAAGGAAAAAAAAAGTTGATTTTATATAAATCAATGAGAGATTCAAAGAAATAGAAACCAATCAGCAGACGACCAGATGTATCACTGTCTAAGTTAATTCTACAGTTTTGTTAAACTTCATGGCTAAGAAAAACAAAAAGTTACGTTTTTTAAAACAATAAGGTCATCAAAATTCGCATAGGACGGTATCGTGGAAATTTGATCATAAGGTAGTCAAAACTATTTAGTAAATCTATATATTAAAATCGCCCCAAATCCGTTTAAATTTTCCAGTTAAATATCAAAACTCAGTGGCGGATGTATAAAAATGAGACCTAAGGTAAAAACAAAATTTGAAGCATCTTACATTACATAAAATCGCATTCCACTCAGTCGAGAAATTTGATAGTACCTTAGTACTTATTCTTTATAAATCAAAAATAAAGATGAAAATATAGTACAAATAGAAAAAAACACCACAATATGGGGAACTTAGACCAGAAAACAAAATCTTCTAACTACTTTTCACATTTTTCACAAATTTATCAAGAGTTCTTTTTTTAAGACGAGATTAGTTTTTTAATATTTTATTTTATTTTTTCATATCCACCGGGATGCATCATGGAAGATATTTTAATGCTAAATATTAAACTTTTTAAGCAAAAAAAGTATTATATAATATAACCAACCATTTTGTCTATAATAAACTAAGTATTATATATCATATTAAAAAAGGAATATGAAAAAGAAAAGAAGATAGATTAAAAAGATATAATATGATTAATTGAATTTGTTGACGGAATCGCTAATTAGAAATTTGTATATTACTTCAATTTTATTTGATAGAGTAACAAGGACGAATTAGAAGATCTAAAATGGAGACTTGAACGAGAGAAGAGAAATTTTTTTAGTAGGAGAACGTGTTATTTGGTGAGATAAAAAAGTAAGTTAATTTTAAAGTTAATTGTGATTACCTACAAAAGATAGAGTTAGTAATTAGATCACACTAAATTATAAATATTTATTCTAAAAATTTGATTCTAAAACTAATTAATAAACAAATTCTAAAAAATGGATCTTTTATCAATATTTTTTTATATGAGAATAATTAAATATGAGGTCAAAATTTGGACCTTTATTAAGAAATATTATTGTTATTCTAAAATAGATTATATATTTATATAGGTAGATAGATATTAAAAAATTTTAAAAATGTGGAGGACCTCAGGGGGCTAAGGCGGTTGTCTTAGTTGACTTGTAAAAGATCCGCTTTTGCCAAAATAGCAACATTTAAAAACCGGAGACCCATTTAAAAATCAATTACTATTTAATCATAACTGAGCTCATTTATGATTTTGTGGTACCCCATTTTCGATCAATTTACCGTTAGTATTTTTATATTACCTTTTTCAAAATTTAACAATTTATGTGGACAATCAACTGAACAAACAATCATAAACAATATATAAAAAAATATATAATGCAAATAAAAGTTCATGATAAACAAATTAGTCTTATAGCTAAAAAAACAAATTCATTGAAACAAATTGCACTAAAAAAAGTCATACCAAAATAAACATTATAGTGATCACTACATTTTACATTTGCAACGTATATTTTTTATATAGAAATTTATTTTTCATATGACATTATATGCAGGTAATTTAGAAATATGCATAATTGTATATATTTATTTGGATTAAATGGTACCTAATTGATATCGGATATAGAGTACCTTATAAGAATAACTGGATATCGGATACCAGATACTCAGGTGTTAAATACCAAATCCACACCAAATCCTAATAGGTAGCTATTTTGGAAATCATATCCATCCAAAAATCAATATGGTACCTTAAACAGATTATATTTGATTTCGGATGGACCGAATACCCATAAAAAACTACCCCATTGTTATCCCAATTCCACACCTTTCTTTCTTATTAAAATTTAAAATCTTACCATGTAAAAAGTCATTTCTTTCATAGAACAAAAATGGACTATATTTGGTTTTTATAAACAACTTTTATTTACGATTGATTTATAAATATATAAATATAAAAAATTACAAATGTTGCTCGGATAAGTTGGTGATAGAGCTGTGACTCTTTTATTATATGAAAATATTATGAATAAATCAAATACAGTTTTTGGGTTTAATCACCAAAAAATAGTTTGGATTTGAATCCATCCCTACATACACAAAGCACCGCTCTCTTAGAGGCTCCACGACCGGGGGTTGCCCGGCCGTGGGTAATCCGACGCTCAACATCAGCCTATTATGTAATATGGATATCAAATGCATATATAAAATGTGTATGGTAATAATCTAGAGAGAGTAGAGTTTTTTACCCATTCATCCCCTCAATACCCCCTTACCATAAGGTATTTATGGGAGAATTTTGTCTTGGAGAGTAAGCCAAGGAAGATTCTTTTTTGCCTTTATTCTCCATTTAATCCTTATTGTTTTGGCTTTATTGCATTCAGCCCACTTGTTTATGAGGTGTAC
>MKEJ01094464.1:0-11161 GCA_001753735.1 Embelia ribes
TTGTTTACATGACATCTAAATATCATAATTGCTCTATGTTTATCATCTCTTGAAATTCATATTGACGGCGTTCAAAGCCCTAACTTGAATATTTTTTATAGGTTAAAGCCATGCACGCTTCCATTGCGATTTGAATATTACAAATTTATATCTTGGAAACAACCTCTGTGGAAATAAGGGTAAAGTCTGCATATATCATACATCAGATCCTACAATGCGGTAGTTTAGTGCAGTAATTGTCCATGATACTTTTGGTTCTATTATTTTTTCATGACAATTAGCACGGTTACAAGTATAAATTGGCTGGTAACAATCAGAGGAATGCAATTTGGTACTGATTTTCTTTTTTCTCTAAAATAGTAGTTTTTAGTTTTCTCACACACAAAAATCAATTGCCTCTGAAAACTTTTGGCTGCCTGTAAAATGCTTTCAGACCTCATTTTTTCTACTGGACAATCACGAGACAAAGCATCTGCGGTGCAGCAGTGATTTGCTAGTTATGAGCCGAAAGCCTTTTCCTCTGAACCAACAATATCCCGTGTCTCCGACGATATGATGGCTGAGATTAACGCTAACATCTTCTCTCAAAGCAACAACATTTTTGTGCCTCTTCTCATGGGCCTTTTCAACGAGAACCTCATGGTCTTCTCCACTCGAATGTGCCCACGGCTTGTAAACTTCTATCTTATTATTATGAATAGTTATTTATTTATTAAAATAGCACTTGATTATATAAAATAGGTTAACTATCTATTTTAGATATGAAATTTAGATATTCTGCATAAAAAGTATCTATTCTAATATCTAAAATAGATAGTAATCTGAAATTTAATTTTTTGGTTGGCCTGACATCTAAATTTAACTCTCCGTTTCCTTTCTCATCTATTTTAGATAATCTGTTGTAGGAAATAGTTGAATAGCCAATCTGTAAAATATAAATAATGAATTTCATGCTGTAAAATAGATAATCTATTTAGATAAGCTGATGTTGATGCTCTTATCTATCAAACTTACTACCAATACCCCATTCGTCCATTAATTTTAACATAACATGTTTCTTTTAAAAATTTTGAAATATGATAATTTAATGTCTTAATATAATAAAAAAATAAATTTATTTTTATTTTATATTAAAAATATTAATTTGATATTTTTATTATATTTAAACAAGAAATTATTATAACTTAAAATTTCATAAAAAATGTGTTGTGTAATAATGGAGTACTCTAAGCCACTAGAAGTAGTCTAGTGTGACAGAACATAACCTCGCAAATAAGAAGTTATAGGTTCGAATACCTCTCCTCTTGAATTTTCTTAAAAAAAAATAAAAAATAAATAAAAAAATTATTTCTTCTTATGCTACAACACTGAGAAACCAGAAGTTTACAAAATAAAAAAAAGATCATTACAGGAAGGGGCGGAATTGATGACGCCCATCTCCTCGAAAGCGGCGTGGGCCTTCTGGAGTACTTTCACACTGCTGCCTCCTATTAAAGCACCTAGATAGATATGAACCTTGTTGAGCAGCAACCTATGTTTCAAATAAATAATATCACATATCAGAGACTAGTTATAGTCTTACTTAACTTCATCAAGCAAAAACAGAAATAAGGATTGCCCGTCTTTTGGAAATTACACCTCAGCCTTAGATTTCACTAAAAAGTTCTTGGTTACAATTTTCATCCACAAGATCATATTTAAACAAGCCAAGTGGGATAGTAATCAGGACTTGGCCATTGCGATCTAAGAACTAAGAAGATCCTCGGAGCTTTGCTTTGAATCTGATATAGCGACAAGGAACAACTAAAAGTAATTATACAAGCCTAAATTGCGCTTAGAAGATATTCTTGACCATTCACTCCATGAACCTCTTCACATATTTAACCAAAAAGGACCAAACTGTACATGTTCATGTGTTTTTGGTACATTTTCAAACAGTCTCACTGTTTCATTGTTAAGATAATATTTTAGTTCAGACTTTTAACACTAATTTGCTAGGTATGGAAATGTCTATCAAGGTTATGAATGCTATAGTAGTCAACACATAGTGGGTGTAGCTGTAATTTTCAGAAACACCTCGTGAATCCTTTCGTCACCCTTAACCTCAGGGCCGTAGGTTTAATTTACCCAAAAGTAAATACAGAAGTACCTGAGCAGTTGCAGGAAGACTCTTCGTCTGAGAATCTACGAGATGGAGTGCTGACTTAAACTCTTCATAATTTACTTCTTGTCTTAGATTTCCCTTGGCGTCTTTCAAGAGATCTATTACTCCTGTAAGATGTTGGTTCTTTAAATAAACTTCTACCTGAGGGTATCTTATGAGGATGTCTTCAATAACATCTTTGAATTCCTTAATGGTTAAGGTACCAGAGTCATCCACATCAGCGGCTTTGAATATAGTTAATATATCGTCCTAACAAAAAGAGAGAGAGATAAAAATTAATTGAAAACTGAAATGAAGTGAAATTACTAAGAACCACATCATTCTATGAAATGAATCGTAAAATACTCATGAACGTAGTTCTGTTCCTTACGACGGGTTGGATCCATACACTAGTGTCCTAACTGCCAAGGTGAAAAGATAAATTCACCACTCAATTTGTGCAACAGGCAAGCTAAAATAATTATCAAGTGGGTGTGAGCTCACGTGCCATTATTTTACGTTGATCCACAGTAGCACAATCCCCAAGTGCATATACATTTTCACACCCCTTCACTCGCAACCATTCATCAGTTGCTAGAACACGTCTACTACCCTGAATAGAAACGAAAACAAAATTACAACTTATAAAACTTTAATTCTGCGGAAAACATCAATACGCTAAAAAATAAAAATACCGTTCAAGGTATAACTCATTGTATCCAAACACTAAAACTAAAATAACTGAAAAAATACTAAATTTCACAACCTGGCCAATTTGCTCCATAAAGTTCTTTACAATTGGGCGAGATCCAACTCCAGTTGACCAAACCACCATTCCATGGGGCACAGAGAACATGTTTCCACTGGCTTTCATCTTCATGTTAATAGAGTTCTCAGAAACGCTCAGAACCCGAGCTCCTGTTAGAACTTCTATGCCGTCTCTCTGGAATTTTTTCTCAGCAAATGTACTAATTCTATCATCAAACCTACAGAAAAAGAAAATATCACAGAAAGGAAGGGGAAAAAGTTCCCATCAGTCTTTCAAATTTTAATTCTCTACAAAATTACAGGATTCTATGTAATAGCTACAATCTTGTGGAGCAAACAAGTAAATTAAAATCGTCCCCTTTACTATAGCTGATATGTATAAGACATTCTCTTATCCAACATGGTAAAAGAATGTATGCCTTAACCTAATTCAGAAACAAAAGCAGAAACTGCTAAATATATGCAGTACCAATGGAGTACTTGGTTCATCTTGTAAAAAAGTTTCAACTTATAACAGAGGCATGACAACAAACTTAAAGCTCAAACTTAGATACAGTTAATGAATTGACCAGTGACAAAAGATCAGCAATCATAGTTCTCATACACTTGCTTGTAATTATTGTCATCGGAGACGATACAAATCTTACAAACCACACGCGTATGGATGCATTTTGGAGTAGAGAAAACAGAAGAAGCAAGATGCTTTCCACCCAATTAAAGGAGAGGTGCTTTCAAAATGAGGTAATAGTGCAGTATTTGTTTCCAAAAAGAAAGTCTTATATGTTTCAGAATGCAAAACAGAAGCAACTAGGCGGTCCTATACAGATAAAATGAAGGAAAAAGGTAAGATGCAATCGACAAATAAAAGGTGCTAATCACCAACAGAACATTTTAATCAAATGTTTGTGATTTTCTATACCATAACATGTAGCAACACACTACACAAAAGCCTAAACAAAAGAGACGGTGAACAAGAAAAGTGACTAGTTCGGAAATTAAAAGGAAATAAATCCCCATAATCAAGAAATTTCAACAATCTCCCTTTTCTGTCTTTAGTATATTTTATCTATACGAACTGCCAATGCAAATACAAACAACATTTGAGCATATAGAATGCTAAATGCCATTTTGGGCTGCTTATCTTCTCTGTGTTTCAGCTTTTCCTTCGAATGTCCAATATTTCATTTCATGTTTGGAAGAAACACAAAAGCAACCCGTAATGGAACCAAAATTAATATACCTCCTTTCCAATTCCAGCGACGCAAGGAAATCAGAAAAGGAAACAGCATGGGGATCTATCAAATACACTACTAAACTCCGTTACGGTATGCAATTTGAAATCGAATATATTACAGCCCCATTGCAGAATGTTCAATCTGACTCAAATTAATGCTAAAGATGCGAAAACCTTACGAATTTAAGATATGATCACCAGATTGGATGATTGTAATTTTCACTAGTTCTCTAACCGAAGGGTACAACTTCACTAAGTCTTCCTGAATAAAGTCATGCAGCTCTGCAGCGAATTCCACACCGGTGGGGCCCCCACCTACGATAACAAAATGGAGGTTTGTCCTTCGTTCCTCCTCACTCAGACCAGGAAGCACTGCCATTTCGAAACAGTCAATCACACCTTGGCGGATCCTTTGAGCATCTTCAACCTCCTACATGAAATGAAATTTTTATTTAATTAGTTGCGAACAAAATTGTTTGGTTCAGTTTCTTATTTCTTGATTTCAATTTATAGTTAGAGCATCTTAGCTTACAAAAAGAAAAAGCAAAAGATTTATGGTTTTAAGGATGAATGCCCATGGTTCTTTTGGTAAACTGAAAAAAGAACTTAATATGACTTTCCATTCAACTCTATGACCGAAATCGAATAAAAGAACCCATCAGCATAGAAGTTATCTAAAACAATTTAAATAAATACTCGTAGTTAATAACAAAAGCTAAAACCTCCAGGGAAACTAATAAGAGCCATACAGCACTTCCTAAGAAAAAAAGTTCGGCCTTCGCACAACAAAGATATATTATTCTCCCTCCAGTAAATTAACAATACCAAATTAAAAAGTAATAATTGATTCTAACATGATACAAGAGCAGGCAAAAATCATGTGTTCAAGTGTTAAAGACCGAAACTAAGTGATATGGTTGCACATGTATGTACTAATGTGGTAATATGAGGGCGCATATATGGGGCACATTGAAGAAATAAAACATGGAATAGACACTTTCTTGATCAACACACTTTCAGAAGAGATGGAGGTCATCAAATCATAGAATGGATGGATTCATGAGCAGCCATGTAAAAACTTATACGGAAAAATACAATCAACAATTGACCACCTCTTCTTGTGAAGTATATTAGCATCGTAGTATCAGTAATCATACCGAATAAAGTAAGGATGATATACCTTCAGAAAATAGCAATTCTCGGAAACTCCAGGTGTGTTGAAAGTATTGACTTGTGCTCCAACTGCAATAACCAAATAATCGTACTCCAAAAAGAATTCATTGTTTCCCACTAAATTCCCCTGCAGATTAGAACGGCAAAAAACTCTTTTATTTGCTGCATCAATCTTGAGGCACTCAGCTTCCCAGAAATTAATCTCTCCATTTCTCTGGCCAAAATAGAAAAGTAAAGCATCAGCATAATTCACTGTTTTAGGCTGGTAATAGGTATGTTGCAATTTTCCAGTTAACCTCAAAACCAATATATATATCAAAAAGAGAGAAAAACAACAACAACAACTCATGTCTATAAGAAAATGAACCGATTTGACCTTTTTTATGAGATTCCGGATGGGCTCCACAATACTACGTGCATCCACTGTTCCACAAGTAACGCTAGGTATCAAAGGAGTGAATGCAAAATAATTACGAGGGGAAACCACTTGAACATCATATGATGTAACATCCAAACCCTTTAGGAAACTGATACCAGCCCAGCCCGTCCCAAGAACAACCACCCTCTTCTTACTGGATTCCCTTTTAACAAGCTCAACACCTGGTCTTTCACTTTCCACTTGTGACTCCGAGAATGCGACAATACCTCCACCACTGTACTACTTAACAGTTAGTTATATGGAAAATATCAAAACTGAATAGCTTTAAAAATATATATAATAAACAAAAGAATGTTAGTCAAGAATCAAAAACATTTGTGGTATTGCACATGAGAAGGGATCTTCTGGAAGGGCAGCAACAATTTACTTCATGTGAGACTATCCAAGCAACAAACCGAAGCTTCTCTTATTATTTAGGATGTACCTATTTGAACTCCAAGTCAGTTTAGTAGAACAATTTTGTAAGATTTGGTGGCCACTACCTCATCCAAAAAAGTTCAAGTTGTCACAGTCACCCAGAAGAGATGCTCCAGTTAAAACAATGATGGACGCTATCTTGTATCCTCTTCATAGAAAGACAACAACAAAATGGTGTCCATGAAAAGAACACAAGGGAATCTCCACCGCCGTACTGTAGGAGCAACCCTGTTTGATCGTCAGGGGCAACATTTTATTTGATATCACTCTCATGTATGGCTTCGCTTTATAGTTATATAATAAACCAATCACATTCAAGTACATATTAGCATTTAGGTAAGGCTGAAGGGTAAAACATGACGTGTTAGATAGTTAAATTGTCATCTCATCTGAAAGCTGAAGCATAACAGAAATTGAAAATTTATATATTTCACCTCTTACATTGAACTAAGCCCAAAAAACTAGTCAATTCTTCGAAAAGGTTGTTATATAGAGTCTCAGGAGCATTCCCATCATTCTTTCCCAATTACTTTCCAAAATCAGACTCGCTACGAATTTATTTCTCTCATAGAAATCAATGTAATAGGAAATCCGTCCCAGGCTTTCTCAAAATTTCTTTATATTGGAATAAGCATGTAGTATATAATAAAATGTAGAGAATATTTAGTCCTAATCTTAACAAGGATTTAAAATTTTGAAAAAAAAAAATGAAAGAAAACGAAAAAGCAATGTACTTATAGAATAGAAATAACTAAAGAGCATTCACACCAACATTTCTCATTTTATTTATAGATCTCAATTTTAAGAAACTCATTTCTTATACAAAATAGAAATGTGTCACATCAAACTTTCTAAGAAATCATTTTTATACTATTAATAAATTAATAGATAAAATTAATAAATTCTAAAAAAAATATTTTATTAATATATTGTGATATATATTTTGTTGTAAAAATATCTTTTTTTTTTAATAGAAAAATCATAAATATTAATTTTTTTCATAGAGAAATTTATTGTAGCATTTCTACAAAATGGTTTTGAGCATAGAAAGACTGAGATGGGAATTTTTCTCCCTCATTTCTCATTTGAGAAATTAAAGAGGAAAGAAATCTCCTTTAGCAATACTGTTGTGAACCGCCCAAGTTCAACCTGCATTAAATGGGTTCAAAGTGGCACATATTTGGCCTTATGAGAGCATTCACACTAATATTTTTAAAGATACAATTTTTCTCATTTAATTTCCATAATGAGAAATCTTAGATGAAAAATGCGCCACATCTGTCTTTTTATTTTTCTATATTTCTAGATTACTTTCTAGAAATGTTACAGTTGATTTCTCTATGGCAAAATCTATTATTCAAATTTTCTATATTAAAAACTATTTATTTCCCACCAAAAGCTATAAATTCTGATTAAGATTGGGAAAATTATTATTTTTGTTATATTATATGTAATATTGTTACTTACAAATCTTTCCTTCGTAGGATATCAATTTGATGAGTGCTGGAATGATTTATTAAAAATTCAAAATAAGATAGACGTAATTTTAAACCTTAGTTTCAAGCTTTCTTTCATAATATAAAGAAAATCGAAGTAGTAAAAGACAGTGAATAATTGAACAACAAAAGACACATTTATAATTCAATATGCTTCCTTCGATTACAATTGCGGTATGATCATAAACACTATTGGGGTGCGAATTATATTACTACTACTTTTAAGATTAGATTACACCTAATCTTAGATAAAACCTATGTTAAGGATGTGTTTGATAGTGCCTTTCCTTCTGCACTTGTTCTTCATTTATAGGGCTAGTTACAAAATGCTTCCACTATCCTTTTTTATATGAGTTGTGTGCTTTAATCAAATGGCCAGCATTTGAAGTTCCCTCTTAATTGTTTTGTAGCCATTTCCCTTTGGTGAGAAATAAGAAGTAATTGAAACTATGCCCTTTTGAGCCCATCCCATGCCTCCCGAGCTCTCCCAAAGGTCCTATCACGTCCTTATGTTTTTTAGGCGATTTGAAAGTAGTGTTAGATTGAATTCCACATGCAAGAGGCCTAAGTTGTATAAATTGGATTAGTAATAACAATTAGTTAGTTTTGACATAATTTCTCTTAGAATTTCTCATTTTTCAGCAAGAAAACTAGAGGGATAGCCATGCATGCACACAAAACACTGCCTTTGAGACTCTTCTTGTACAAATTAAGGTATGATTAGAGTGTCCCTTGAGTAGATTTAGTACCCTTTGATGATTTCGGCTATTTTTGGTATTTTTATAATGTTATAAACAAAGTTTATGAAAAAATAGTTTACAAAACCTTCATGCATGTGTGTTTTAGCATTTCTGGTGTAAATGGAATGTATGCAAAAAAAATGAGGAGATTTGTATATTTTCTATTTTTGAAGAAATTATAAAGAAGTTTAGCATTTTATAGATATTTACTTGACTTTTGAAAAGTTACTTTATTGTTATTGGCATTATATATACATATATCTTTTAGTATACCAAAATATAGGGGTAAATCCAACTAATATAGCAAAAAAAAAAAATCAGTTCTATTGATACATAATTATTTCCAAAATTTATAAAATTATGCAATCTATTAAATTTTCTGTTAAGTGGGTGTTAAGTGACACGAGGCAAGGGTAAAATCGATATTATGCCTCCTACACCAGTTGCACCGATCGAGAGATGGAATGATGAGTGGAGAAAAATTAATATTTACGTAGCTGGTATGATGAGTGGAGCATCATGGTGATTTTTTAATTTGTTAAGTTTATTTTACTGATTAATTAGTGTTTAAATTTGGGCAACGTGAATTTAAAATTCTTTGATTTCTTGTTTGAAATTATGAGCTTTTTGATGTATTGAGTTTTCAGTATAGATTACATTTCTATTATTTCGTATTTAAAATTAGGAGTTTCTTGATTTGTTTATGATGTCCCAAGTTACAAATTATTTTATTGCCAAAAAAAAAAAACTTAAATATTCATATATATTATATGCATGTATATGTATTTATATATATATACTTAAAAAATATGCACATACTTATATATGAAACATTAGTTATATTAATTTTGATTCGGGAAAAAAAGTTGAGAGGGTGAAATTTAATATTGGGGTTTATTTGATTTATTGATTTTTTTAATAATTAATTTTTTGATTAAAGTTTTTATGAACTAATATAATTTTTCATCTCTCTCAATTTTATTTTTATATATCATTAGTCAAATTTAATTTTCTTTTTATTCATTGTTTTTATGAATAGAAAAATATTTTATGAAAATGAAAAAGGCAAGTAAAAATATTTTACGTATATGCATACTTATGCAATATTATACCTATTTTATTAGCAAAAATAATTTTTTATCACTCGCGCTATTTTAACTAAAATATTTTAATTAAATTTAGCAACAAATATTTTAATTAAATATGCATTTTTTTAAATATGTTCAAGAAGTTTCAATTTTAGCGAGAAAATATTTTGATTTTTGTGTTTATACCCTGTATTTAATATTATATACATTTTAATGATTGAGAAAAAAGTATTTTATCCATATAAAATTTTATAAGTTCAAGTGTTTTTAGACTATGTTTTAATTTTAGATTTTATTTGATAAAGACCAAATAAAATTAAACTCATACAATATTAAATTTAAGTGTGTAGAAATCAAAACAAAAGAGCCCAAATTGTGTGAAATCAAAACAAAAGAGCCCAAATTGGTGTACTCAACCGGAATTAGTCCATATATACACACATATATATATACACACACATGATGACATCAGTTAAATGACACAAGAACCCCATTTATTTGTTTGTTTATAGGACGCAATGGGTATGAGAAATCCAAATACTGAACTGTTATGAGATGTTAGAAACGTTGGGAACATATGCTTTAAAGTTACAAAATATGAGTACGAGTTGAGTAACACATCTTTGTTCAATGACCACAATCCATTGAGTTTTTTTGTTTGAAATTCTGTAATTGGTCCCAAACCTCAAAGTCACGATGGACTGTTAGTGAGTTTTTTTAAAATAAAATATGAATTATCCATCACATTAGGAGGATTCAATAATCGGTCCTCCTATGTCTTTTTGGTCGAACCTCATGCAAGGTTCAGGGTGGGGCAGACCACTCAATCAAAAATCTTTATGCATAAATAAAGTCTTAATATATTTGGTTCTCGAGTCTGTGTGTTTCCAAATACGCAGTTGTAACACTGAGGTATATGTTTTTATATGTATATGAGACGAAAAGTTACGGATCACAGATTTCCCCCCTACATTATGGCCCCTCTAAATTTTGAAGTATGTATTTATGAATTTGGTACAATCTTCTTAAGGATGATGCTTCTTGTTCGTAATAAAGTTAAATGACATCCCTTATTTTGGAAGAACACATAAGTAGTTGATACTGATTAAATTATAAATTAAGGAATAACAATAAGTTATGAATTTTTGGTTATTTCTATGTTTACTTTGTCAGTTGAGAATTTTTATTATATTGCCTTAATCGTGAAGTATACTATTTGTACTTAAGTAATATCCTAAACATTTGATATGTTTATATATTTTGAAACTAGCAACATTGCTGCAGATACTGTCCATCGTCGCACAAGTCTCATGGTAATATATCATCAGTTGGAAATCAATTTTACTGTAAGGCAATTCGTATTAGTAGATGGTTGGGTTGTTCATCATTTCCCCATCACAGGGACAAAGTAATACCGGAATATAATGAATTTCATAAAATAATTGCAATATAAATAATCTAAATGTACAACGATAGACAATTATTTTATGTACTTTCATGGCTCAATCAAAAAGCTTTCCAAATACATCCAATTGAATTCTCTTTCTATTTAAAAGTATATCATATATTTTGGATAAAGTTGACCACAAAATCTCTCACTTTTGAAAATCATTAAAAAAAATCACAATGTCATGTTTTTTCTACCATAATACCCTCGTCAAAT
>MKEJ01094469.1:0-20421 GCA_001753735.1 Embelia ribes
ACATTTTCCACGCCAGTAAAGATAATACTGTTGCTGCAATTCAAAAAATATAAGTCTCAAGTCCGGCGAAAAATCCGAATAAACTCACTATGATCCACCAACAATCTATCTATATTCCTCAAATCTACACAAACCTATTCACAAAATTCATCTACGAGACATAAGGAATAGGTTTCATAAATTTGTTTCGATGGATCCAAAAGGTACAGAAATCGAGAAAATATAACGAACAAAAGAAATGACAAGATTTACTTCAAAACGTAGGTCTCGAGAAGGAGATTCCGAATATCTAATTTTTTTTTTTACCCAGAGGATCAACGAATGAGATTGATTGAAGGAAAGATCCATTGAAGTTTTAAATCACCAACTTCTTTCTCTCTATATATATTTCGGCTAAGAAAGGAAGAAGAAATGACTTTTTGACATTTATGATGTGATGACATTGTTTCTGTCTGACGCCACAAAGTAGTCTGTTTGACAGCGAACGATCCTTGGACACCCCATTGGATACAGTGTAAACACTTAGAAAATTCAACTTTTTAGGTCAAAAACACAAGCCCTAGATGTGTTGGTCTGGTGCCTGTCCAAAGGCTTATCCGTAGGCTCAAACTGTCAGATACAATACCGGACATACACTAACAAAGTTTTCACTATGTTTTTGCTCAATGAAAACCACACAAAGTCAATGAGACACTAAATACCATGACTACGAGTTCACAATGCTCATACTTTACGACAACGACTCATGAAATTTTCATGCCACAACCGCAACATGATAAACTTCACACCATGATACGAGACACAATATATAATAAGTATTATTATAAAAATAATAATATTTATTATTGCAAAAACTTTTACGACTTTTTCCAAGACTATACAATTTTAGACACGTGGCATGCTTTTCTTTCTTTTTAAGCCTTTGATCGATACTGTCACATGTTATAGAAATAAATCACGAGTTTATTTATTTATTAATTTTTGTAAATTTCATGGGCTTACGATTTATACCACATGATGTTTTGGAGTTTGTATGAATTTCTAAACGTTTTTTAAGCTTCTCCACATTCTTGAGAAGTTGAGTCTGAAGTCTTAAGATTATGCCGTGACCCATTCATGAGGAATATTTCATAGTTTTATTGTTAGAAAGTTATGTGTCTAATTTAAAATCCAACTATGGCGATGATTTCTAACTGTTTAGTATACTAGACACGTATATTGGACGTGTTGTCTTTCTCGGCATGGATAAAATTTGCGTTTTTTCTTTTTAATTTTCTTAATGGAACAATGTTTGATTTGTTTATTGTGTTTTAACTTGTAACTCTCATCCCGTTATGACAAAAATATAATGATTATTTTCATCATTTTATCATTATTGCTATAAGATCTTTTTGAACATTTCAAAATTATGACGGCCAAATAAAAAAATTACTTAGAAAATATAATCATAATTAATTATACAAATAACATAAATAAACAAAAAAGAATTTGTATAATGTGCTCTTTGTCAACCTTTAAGATAGTTGTCACAATATTAAACCCTAAATTATATGTGTATATATATATATTGTTGAATAGGTGGTAGCCCCATCTTCACGATTAATATTTCTTTTTTCATTTACGCTCATGAAATACGAGTTTTCAAATAAATAATACCTTTTATTTTTAGGAAATTCAAGGAAAAAAGTACAAAAAATAATTGTATGCATGTATGTAAAATAGAATAAATATGTAACTAATATATATGCTACTCATCTTTATTTGAAAAATATTTTGTACTTCAAAATACAATTTTAATATTAATTTATAATATGTTGTTGGTAGAGTAAGGTAGTTAATGCATAATTGGCTTGAATTTAATAAATTACTTATTTATTCTTTCCTGGTCTTTGAATTGCTGAAAAATTAATATAATTTTATGTATCATGATAGAGTATTTTTGGAATATAGAAAGTTGGATTTTTTTTTTTGGGATTCACATTTTTATACTAGAATTAGATGCCGCTTAATTTTTTTTTCCCCATGAATGCTTATGAAATACGAATTCTCAAGTGAAAACTACTTTTAATTTTTATGAGATTTAAGAAAAATAATTACCGAAAAGAATTGTATGCGTGTATGTAAAAAATAATTTATAGCTTGTAGCCACTCATCTTTATATGAAAAATATTTTGGATTTTAAAATAAAATTTTAATATTAATTTATGATATTTTGCTAGTGAAATAAGATAGTTAATATCTTAATTGATTTCAACTTAACAAATTACTTATTCATCCTTTATTGGTCTTTAAATGGATAAAAATTTTATATAATTTTTTGAATATTTTTGTAACATAAAAAGGATTCATACTTTTATAGTAGAGTTATATATTGTAATTTTTTAAATTAATTGATCGCATGGTTGATGTTTTTGCTCAATGTTCACATTTAGTTTAGAGAGATAAAATTACTTGACGAAGATTTTATTTTATTTCGTGAGGAAACAAGCAAAATTAAGCTATTGTTAATTTATTTTAAGTGTATCATGGGTAGGAACATTGTTATTGTCATGACAAAGTTATGGAACTTCCATTGGTACCTTTTGTTCTTCTATTAAATTTTTATGATTAAAAATGATCAATTTATTTGCACCTTTATTTTTATTTTCATAATTGTTTTTCCTTCTTGTTTTTGATGTGTAATGGTAATAAATTGATAAAATTTGATATACATTTAAAATGAAATGATGAGTTAAAATATTATTAAAAAAATGAAAGAGTAAAAATTATTTTTTCCGTGCTTAAATGTGCCAACACAACATGGTGCCATGTACATTGAACGGTGGAAATTAATTAAATTAATACTTCCAAAATAATAAAAATTGGTCAAAAAAGTAATATACAAAATGAAAGCCTTTACTGCTGATGGATTTAAAATTTGTTAACTATAAATTAAATTATTATTGATATTTACTTCATTGGTATTTGTACCATTCCATACGAGAGGACACGTATGTAATTATAATTTAGATCAATATAATTATTTTTACTCGCTTTATTTCGTTGAGATGGGATCAAAACTATTATCCTAAACCCTAATTGTGACCATTGTGATCCGTCTTAAATTTATTGGGACCCAGATCGCACCACTCAATGGCTAGAGAACAGCAACCGATCGCATCCAGCCGCTGGCGAACCAACCCCAAATCGCCCCATTGCCGGAGAGCTCCAACCCAGATCTCCCAATCATCTAGTACCAGCCGCTAAGAGAACGAGACCAGATCGCCGCAGTCACCGCGACCAATCGCCAACAGAGCCGCACCCAGATCTACCAGATCGGCGACCTCCACCCAATCGCCTTGACCGGAGACCTGCCTCGCACCGCCGCCGCAGCCGATCGCAGTCCGAGCCCGCCCGCCGCCGCCGCCGCCGCCGCCGAGGGCTTCGCCTCCGCCTTCTCAGATGCTCTACAACCTAACCCTACCTCTAATCTTCGACGATTGTAAGCTCTCTCTCTCTCTCTTCATCTTTCTAGAAATTTCTACACGGTTTATTTGTTATAATAATTAGGGATTCAAATTCCACGCGATTTAGTGCTTGTTTTTGCTGCTGCTTTTAAGCTCAATTTTCTATTCTCGAGATTCCGTTTGGTGCAAGGATACCTGTGAAAAATGCTGACGGAAATGAAAATTGTTCACAAAAATATCATGTTTTCAGAACAACTTTTTTTGTTCCGCCATATTTTCTTAGCATTTGGCTGCCGGTCTTTTGGCTGTTTAGACCCCAAAGAAATGGAAATTTTAATTGGGATGCATCCAGCTTTTTTTTTTTATGGTAACAAAAAGCTAGCTTTTTTGTTTATAAGCTCCAACTAAACAAACCCTTGTTTGTTATAAGATCATTCTATCAGTCACTCTATAAAGCATCTATACTAAAATTTAGGGCTTAAATTTTAGGGTATTTCACACAAGTTCTCTGTGCTATTTAATCCCCAGGATCCCCTTGAATTGGGATACAACTTTTCATCCCAATAATTTTTTAAATTTCAGGGAATCTGGTGTAGTCAATCCCTATATTCCATTTTCTATTTTGGAATTTGAGGTTTGAGGATAAAATTTTGGGGGGTGAAATTTGACATACTGGTGTGAACAGGGTTGGAGACATTGTATATAAGTATGAAATTTTTGAAGGGTTGAAACCACAAAAAAAATTATACCGTGAAAATTACGAAGAAAAATTTTTACGCTAAATATTTTGACAATACAAAATTATGGGAGATTATAAAAAACTAGTAGCTTCGTCCCTGGGTGTGAATGTCCTCAGGGCATTCCCACCAGTGCCCTAAATGACTACATGTCCTAAATTTTGGGGACTACATTCAAGGAAAAGCTCAAAATAGTGTATACAAATGTTTGCTACCGGCTACCGTGCTCTTCTTGAACGGACTGTAATTTCGTCTCATGTTCTTCTATAGTTCTATTTTTAAGGACTCTGGCACATGTATTATTTGTATTGCAGTCAGTTTGAAGGAGAGAAATTAAAGATTAGAGTTTGAAAACAAGTATTTCATTGGGAGTGCACTAATTCCTTAATCCATTTGTTCTTTTGCTGCAGAGAAGAATCTTTCGACTTGTCTCTAGAGAAATACGGTATCAAAAATTCCAAAGCTTCTGGAGACATCGTTCACTTTGTTGATCAACATGGTCATTATCAGGTACTCCTTTTTTTAGGGTTTGTTACAGTGATAGTCTCCTTAGTTGCAACAAAAATTGTATTTTGTCCTTATTGTTCAATTTCAGCTCCTCAGAAAAACAAAATGAGTTTGTTTTCGAGTAAACTAGAATTTTTATTATCAATTTTATGTTAGTCTTCTAGTATAACCATGATAGGAACTTCTATATTCGGAAAACAATGTGAAAGGGAAAGTCATCTTAAATGATGAGAATTACATAATTCACCCATGTTTGGCTAATATTGGAGTAATCATACTTATTATGATCATTTATGTTGTTATCGTCTTCTACTATAAGTCTATAACCATGATCAGAATTTTGATGCTAGAAATGTAATAGGAAAGGGATCGGTTCTGTCACATTTTTTTAAAAATTTTGGCACGAGTTCTGCTACTTGTTCTATAATTTGAGAATTACTAGTGGTATGCCAGGGTGCCTGGGCCAACCATGTCTGTGGCCCTAAGTTTTCATAATATTATATTATTCCATAATCGTAATTATGTAAATGAGAAGACGAAAGAATAAAAAAATACGATATGTGAAAAATTAATAAAATAAAGACGTACATCTGTCCGCAGGTTTTAAAATTCAAGAGAAATAAGCGAAAGTAATAATTTTCCAAGGCGTGAAATACATTAAAATGATTCTAAAATTTCATCTTTGTATATACATCAATATTAGAGAAAAATATCTTGATATTCTGAAATTGTGTCAAATAAAAAACACTATAATGTTTTTACTACCATCGCCATCGTCATTGTCTTTGTTGAGGCACCATTACTTCTCTTATCACCGGAAAGTACATGTATCGTTTACCATCACAGTTGTCTCAAATGAAACCACCATCATAATTATTTACGACCATTATGCAGTAGTAAAAATTAAACCTAGTTGCAAAAAATATAGAGAGAAGTAATGAGATTTACCTTTACACTTGGGCATTTCATTTGGAATATAATTACTTATTTCCAGTTTTCTATCTATTTTTTACTTGCTTACTGAAACAACGTACCGCTACATAAATGTCTTGTTTCTGATGGAAAGCTTTTTAGTTTAGCCGTTGATGGCGTTTGAATTTTCTTCTCTCTTTTTTTCATGCAATAAGATATTATGGTTATTGGACTTCAAAGTAATATTTGAGCAATGACTATGATTACCAGCGATCACTCAACATTCTTCTTTCTATATAATACACAAGCAAATCTAAAAATGTTTGATCGTCAAAAGATACAACTTATCCACTGTTATCATGACTGGAGTACTTTATTTTTGCCACTTTAATTGACAGATAAATATAAAAAAAAATTTGGTTATATGTATTGTTAGTGTGTGTGTGTGTGTGTGTGTGTGTGTGTGTGTGTGTTGTTAATGTCTTCTCATTAAAGCATCCCACTCACGACTTTCTAATCATTCTATGGAAAAAATTAATACTGAATAATGAAATCTTATTTTTGGGGTAAAGTAGAGAAATTATGAAACTAAGGGGACCTTGTTGATATTTGCCATAATTTTTCCCTTCACAACAATACGCATTTCTCTCTCTCCAGTCCATCTCTCTTTGCCAAGTAGTATCAGGTAAACAAAGTTAACAGAGCTGATTGAACGCGTTTCTCTCTCTTTCACATCTCTCTACACGTTGCGGTGGCAGGAGGTAGGGGAGACAGTGGAAGAATTTTGTAGCTTTGAGCTGGTTTGTGGGCTTTGAAAGAAGGGTAATTTTTTCATTTGCTATAAAACATTAGAGTATGCATGTGATTATTATAAAACGCTAGGGCAGGAGAGTAATTTGCTGCAGGAGGAGGATGTCAGGCATCTTTAGTTAGTAGAGATTAGTGTCTCAAATGAAACTATGGGGATCTGATAGAATTTTGGTCCAATCTATGGGGACCAAAGAAATGTTGGTCCAAACTATGGGGGACCATTAGTGTAACTCACCCTTTTTTTCTCAAGTTTTTTCTAGTTCCTTGTCATATAGCATCATAATTAGATGATAAGTTGATTGTTTATTGATCCCTATTTGTTTTCATGTTTTCTGTCTGAAATTGTTATCGACTCGTAGTTTTGTGGTTTCCTTACTGCCCTTTTCTCGTTTAGCTTGCAAACTGATGTTTAGTAGCAGAATGGCTTGATTTGAGGTTGAATTGTCATTTGAACTTGGATTTAGGTTGCTATATTTGAAGGCTAATTTATGCCATGATTGGTGCCAAGATCTTGTTCTTTTCTTAAAAAGAAAACGACGCTTAGTATATACTAACAAGTTTGCAATGCAGGGCAGATGTCAGAAATTTCATGCAAGCAGCCGAAATGTTAAAAGAAGTTAGGGACCTATGCAAGAAATTAAAAACATAAAAATTATTTGACAGTTGTACTTGGTGGGTCTGTTGTCTTATTCCTTTGTCTGGCCCATCTCGATTTTATTTCAGGGGCGAGTTCCTTTTTGGTCTTGGGGTCAGACACCTGTGTCCTTTCATGTAAATTTTTGTTGTAGGAGATTTTATTTTATTTTTTGGTTCCTGGTGCTTATTTTTAAATAACAAATCCTTCCACCAGGCATAGCTTTAATTTCTTTTGAACTATTTGCAACATTTTCTCTGCTTAAAATGATTTGATCCTACCTCAGCCAGATATCTAGACACTGAAAAAAAAAAAATTATTTTGCCTGTTTTCAATGTCCTTGGCTTTATGTGGTTGTTTATATGCTTTCCAGGTGACATTGCTACTCTTGCAAAACTATGAGTCACCCATTTTAGCATGTGCTCTCAATGAAGTTCTGGGATCAATTGTCGAAGAAAATGTGTCAGCTATGCCCACATTGGTGCTCCCAGTAATCATTTCTGCATCAAAGCTGAAGCTAGAAAAGAAGTACCTATCAGCTAGTGATAGACATTCTCTATATGGTGTACAAATAGGCCCGGAATCTGATACGACTCGGGCTCTTCTTGCCAAGTGTGAAAAACCACCAACATCTTTGGAGATTCATTATGAGCCTTTGGCATGTTTTCTTCACCTGGCACGTGTCTCAAAGTTGTCAACATGCGTCATAATAGGGCAAGCTGGTCAACGCCAATCTCAAAAGAATACAGGAGATGAATTTGAGGTGCTTCTCCATCTCCAAATGTCACCTCATTTTCAGATACTAATGTAGGTTTAGATAACTTTGAGTTATGAAAGTTAACAGTTTTGGATGCTGAGACTATAACTAACTCCAAACAAATTTCAGAATTTTTTATCCTTGTTTTTTGTTTACTTTAATATCTTCGACCAAAAAAGATAAGGCGGAAAAATTCGGTTCCATATAGTACGTCCTTGATTTTTTTGGTCGTGTTCGTATCTATGATCTAATATTCAATTGTATGTATACCAGGTGGTTCATGTAGTCGGCGAGCTTTTGGCAAGCGTATCTTCCTTGTGCTTCTCAAGAGAAAAGATAAGGTGGAATCCGATGGAGACCTTGAAGGATGTTAAGGAACCATGGCGAGCTTTGTATGGTTGAATCTCAGTTGTTAGGCTCTCTGTATGAGGAACAATTGATGAGTTGGCTTGAAGCTCTTTGGTTTGTGGCGTTTTAGCCAGGTTTATAGAATGCGCAAAGTTGGTATGCCAACGATTTTACTGGAATTTGTGTTTGTCTAAGATGTCCGTGAGATGATACGTTGTATTGGAGTCGTTATACTAAGGTATCCGCAATTAATTTTCCTTGTGAAGCTATAAAATATGTATGAGAGATGGTACTAATCGAGTTATGGAGCAGTCTGATTCTGTCATAGCCAGGAAATCGTGTTCATATTTTTTACATTTAATATGATCAAAATTACTTTTCTCTCTTCGTCCTTCACAAGTTTGTATTTGTCTGTCCAAAACGGAAATGAATACGTGATTGCTTTACCGAGGTAAGTTTTCAGTTTTTTTAAGCTATCTTGTCTACATTCATGTTATGTAGCCAAGCTTCGAGTGACTTATGGATACTAATATCAATAAGCCGCCCTGTTTCTCGACTCAAGTGGATTTTTGTATGTTGAATGATGAGATCATTCTCTTGGCTTGAACCGTGTGACCTAAAACCGTCATTATATCTTTCTTTAATATCCAAAATATTTACAATTGAATATATGCTCAAAAGGATTTTGATTATCTTGGTTGAAATACTCCTAGTGAAATAACAACTCCGGGCTTGAAGGGCTATTCAACTAGTTACCTTGAAGAATATCATCACTTGATACGAATTCCATTCTCCAACATACTTTCTAAAAACAGTTTAGGCTCTGCTTGGTGCAATAATTCAATGTAGCAAAATGAGAAGGAAAGAAAAATGTGTTCACGATAAATCAAGGATACAAGTAGAAGTCCATCGAGGAAAAGGTTTTATAACACAGTACATGACGACAATGAACTCAGCTGCTGTGGGAAAACCATTATTACCTAATGCCAGTTAATTGATTAACGAATTTGAGGATTTATCTGCTCGGAAAAGAAGTAAAGAAGATGTGATACCTGGCTGCGTGGATAAAATTGGCAGCCTCCAAAGGAGTCCCAAGGTTCATAAAAGTGCGTCGCATGAGTTTGAAGGCTTGTCAGGGCATCGTAAAGGAAGTAACATAGAAACATTGACAGTGGGACATGAGAAGATATTGCAGCAGCATTGGACTGATGTCGGTACCTTTGCTGCTTCTCTATTCGTAACCATCTCTGATGACTAAGCCAATATTATTTCTCACTTTCAATTCTTGTCAATTTTAATTTGAGGTTTGGATTTGCAGGTCTTATCAGAATTATTAGCCAAAAAAATGCTTCCGCCTTCAACTGAGAACCTCAATTTACAAGTGGTACATTTCTTTAGTTTTCGTTCTGCTCTTATCTGCCGGGATGCTGCTTGCCCCTTCTCTTGCCCCCTCTCCTGTCTCAAATTGCCGAATAGCTTATTTACATTAACCGAATGCTTGTTGCCTCATTTTTTCCTTGTCTGTAGATTGGTCTACTAGGAAGATAGATTGGTTAAACTGGAGCGGTTTCAAACTTATGAGATGCATCGAATGTAATCCACTCTCAGGTTTGCTGGCTGGCGAAGCATTATTATTTCTATTTGGAAAATGTTTTAATTACTTTCATGGATTACTTAAAATTTTTGGGCTCAATTTGAAGCTACTGCTGGAATACCTGCTAAAACTAAGTTTACTTGCATACATCAGAGAACCCAGTTGAGGATCTTGCTGATCTTCGGCATAAAAGGTAACCTGCCATTCTAAATTTGCACAAAGGACAAATATCGTTCTTTGTAGGAGGGGATATGATTTCATGGTAGGGGAACGCATGTTCGTGTCTCTCACACAATCTTTTTTATGCTTAATACAGAACAGCAGAAACAAAATTTTTATTGCACTGCTGCAATTAATGGGTGTGAAGCAAGAGAGATTGCAGGTATACTTCATTCACATGGGCTTTGGTTTTCAGAAAAGAAATTTTTGAGTGACTAGCAAATTATTTTGGTTATGCAGAGAAATGTGCAACTATTGAGATGTGGAATTCAGGAGTCTCAGTAAAATTGCCATGAAAGCAAAAGTACCATATTAATTTTTGTCTTTAAAAGAATTTTGGTTAATTTTCTTATTTAGGATGTAGTAATTTTCAATCTGAAATGTCTTTTGTGTTTACTAGTATCATTTTTCACATGATCAGTTTTAAGAAAACAAAATGAGATTCTTTACAAAAATATTTCTTTGTGATTTTCGGTACTTGTTGACAAAATAACCGAATTGAGACAGTCGCATGACACACTGGAAAGTAAAGTAACGAATTTGAAGAAATTAGTCAAATCTTCTTGTAAAGTGAAAGAAATATTAAGCCATGTTGACACTGTCTCAGCGGTCTATGGCTATTTGAAAAAGAAAGCTTGCTGCAAGTTTTTGCGCTTGAATATACAAGTCTCTATACTACTGTGCTTATTGTACAGACAAAAAATATTTAACTTTAGTTGCTGAGACATTCAATATGTCAATTGGTCAGCTGCGGAAAGTTCACAATATATTCACTATGAATGGTAATCACGGTCTGGTTCTTAACTACCTGGAGACTTCGCTATTCAAAGGTTGCAATTTTATAGGACTGAAGGTTTTTACGTAAGCGTAAATTGTTGTATTTGTATTTGTTTTGTAAGTCAATCTGTTGTCTGTGTTCGTTGTTCTGTGGGGTCTGGTTGGTTGGTAGGGGGGAGTGGCTAGTGTTTATAAGAATCTATGGTCCTTTGCTGATTATGGTGAAGCTTTCTACTGAAGTTTCTCAAGCAAAAGTGGCTTTTGATTTGAGAGGAAAATGTCCTTAGCATGATAAAAGGTAGTCCTTTTCCCTTTTTCCCATGTTACATGTTTATTAGTGCAAGTCTTAATAGTTGAGAGTATATTTTGAACTATTTCTGAGATAAAGGTTGAATATTTAACTTTATTCTTCCTTGCAGTTGGGCAGCTTGATCGAAGTTTTCATTTCATTGGTATGAAGAGTGGAAGAAAGATTTCACCGACCCTTGATATGTCGTGTTTGAAATGGTAAGGACTAATGTCTCTATCTTTTGGCCTTGTTGTTGCAACTTGGAAACTTGCATATAAAATGCTAGAGCATGCAGCCAAACACTCTCCGACTCTAGAATATCTTTTTTATTTTTTTCAATAAATGCTATCATTCCTTTTTTTTCGACCATATCTAATGCTTTAGAAAAGGTGGTCTTGTTACCTTAGATTTTTAAGATTCCAGCCAAACACATGGTTGTTCGAAATCTGATTTCTTTCCATCCAAATGAATAATGTGAATCTTGCCGTATATATTATATGCTTGGCTTCTGAAGTACTGAGCTCTTCGATCTCCTTATCATATTTGCTCGAGTGATGCGCAAATCTGATTTACCGAAGAAATAAAAAGAAAAGAAGAAGCCAAAACCGGCATATATCTTTGCTTCAGTATGAAATTACTGAATATTGAAAATAGGTCTCAGGAGAATTTATAGATTACATATCTCTAACGTCTCCTCGAAATAAAGTGTCTTTCTTCTTGATAGAAACAACCATCTCGTATATATGCTCGTAAGTTTATAAGAAACTAGTGGTGCTTCCCCATTTACTGATGGTTTGCTACAGTGTTAACGATATTAAGCCTGCAGCAAACCCACATGTGAGACAGTTGAAATCGTTATTGACATTTATATAGATAACGTTTGAAATTGTTGGTTGTCCAATATCCGCATTTACTACGTTATGGTTCACTACATACACACGTACAATTACGCAAAAAGTAACCAGAGTGTTTTGTTGCCGTACTGTGATGTAAAAAGTAGAGCAGAGCCGCACTTTTGAGTGCTCGCTGGCCAAATCGCTTGATCAGTGAACTTTTTGTCAAGGGAAATGCTTTACCTTTCCTCTTTATTTCTTTCCTATCTCTTTTAGTTCTGATTTTTGTTTGTTTTTCTATATCTGTGTTAAAATTCGAGATCACGAAACGATTCATGAAGTTGGCGAGTGACCAAGAATAAAGTTGTGATTCGAGTAGAAAGTTATTCTTGCCAAATAGGGGGTGGAGTTTCAAAATGGGGGATTTGGTTGAGGCATTGTTTCTGTCAAGTGGGTGAGAATGAGATTGCTCAAGAACAATGCCTTATCTGTACAAGAAATACTTTTCTAGTAATTTACAAATTATTATTGTGTTTTCGGAACAAATTACTAAAATTAAAAATAATTTACTATTTGTATTTTTAATTTATTTTTATTAATATTAGTTACAGTTAATTGTTCTTAGTTTATAGTAAATTTGTTCTCAAAACACAATAATTCTATTAAAAAAAATTATGTACATTACAAGAGGAAAATAAATTCAGAAAGTCTAGAACTTCTTTTGATAAGTTGTTCTCAGTTGGTTGTCAATGGCTTAGACCGGTAACAAGGGTGTTTTTAAAATCTATTTCTGAAATCTGCTTTTATAAGTTGATTTTAAAAACAAGTATCGGTCGATAAATAAGTCCTAAAAATTATGTGAGAAGAAGTAATGTAGTGATTGATAAAATTTCGGGGAATTGTTTTTTTTTTTTGAAATGACAAAACGACTAAAGTAACGTGGATTGAGAAGGTTAAATATATTTTTGAGGATTTTTTTTAATAAATAACAAAATAAAAACATCTTTAAAAAAATAACCTTCGAGATGTTTTTAGAAGCATAACACAAAAAGTGAAGCAGATGTTGAGAAGCAACTGCCTTATCTTTCAACAACAACATTACTTGCTTCGAATAGAAAAGAAAATAAAAAATAGATTCCGAAAAAAGTAATACCAAGCTGACCATAAGAGCTCTTACTTTACAATGCAAATCTAGTACGGGACATAAAAATGTGTTTTGTTGTACATATAATTATTGTTCAAAACAATAGCTCAAATGAAAAAGAGAAATCTCTACGATAATTCTGTAGTATTATCATTATGAAGGTCCACATTGCTCTCGGACAAACTCGAGAATTAAAAAGATAAACAAAATTAATTAATAAGTCTAAGATTTAGCATGGAATGAAGATTCTCCCATAAGAAAAGTAATTCCTTCGTCCAAAAAAAACAGATCTACTTTCTTTTTTAAGTTATTAAAAAATAATTGAACGCTTGTACTATAGGACTATTTTATTATTGCAAAATTAATTAATTTATTACTATTGTCCTCTTATATTTACAAAGGACAAAAATCAATCAATGATTAATAAGGGTACCTTTGGTTATTTTTACTCCGTCCAAATTTTGAAATGTAATTTTTTGATTATTTCATAAAACTATATGCCCAATCAAATAAATAAATTATTTGTGAATAGAAAAAATACTATTTTCACAACAAAATATTGTCCCTATGTTTTCCTTCATACCACATATAAAGATAATTGTAAATTGGAGAGATTCGAAAGACCGTAAATCATTTCCTTCTGAAATTATTTCCGATATGATAATTCCTCAGTCCCAAATTTGTATTGGACAGTCCTATAACAAAAATTTCCATATCACTAGAAAATGCGCAACAAATATAAAATTAAATCGTACTAAATCATTTTTTATATACTATTAGTAATTCTATAAACAATATTTCAAAAATTATTCTATTTTGAAATATAGAACTATCTTTATAATTATAAATATTATTAAATATTAATTTCTAATTTTGATAGTAAATTCATAAATTATTTTTTTAATTATTCTTTATTCGTTTTCCTATCTTTCCGTAATAATAATATTTTTCATTTCTATTTTCCGTATCATTTCGTGCTTAAGTTTTGATTTCTGGCTACAATGGGAGGGACCAAAGAGATAAACCAAAACAGTGGGCCCCAACTTTCGCATGAGCAACAGGGTCCCACTCCCACCCTTTGTCTCTGCACTTTTATCACTTTTGGGGGGTATTAACAATAATAGCCCCTATAGTTTTAATTGACTGTGGAATAACACTAATTGTTGCTAAAATTTTATAAATATACAGATTTGGTCCTTTTCATGATATTTTCCGAATAATCCCTATCATCGTCGCATTTGCAAATGAAAAATACATAAATTATTGTAGAAATATTAGTTTTCTCAAAAATAAACCACCAAAAGTGCTATTTGGTTGCAATTTACGAGCTACAAGGGTAGTTTTTTTCTAACTACAAAAACAATTGAATGCTTTCAGCTTAGAATTTTTAGTTTTTTAGGTAAAAGTAGTAAAAAAATAGTGTAGCTTAAAAGCTGAGAAGAAAAATTCAGTGCATCTTTTAAGTAAAAAATTAGAAAATTTTTAGCTTCATAGTTGGAACCAAACATATGTGTAATATGACTTTTCATCTATAATCGGAACCAACTGTTATTTCTCCAATCTATTGGGACCATTTCTTTTGAAATTGAAACTACAGGGTCTAGAAAGAGTTTCTATTCACACTATGAGAACCATTGCTGTAATTAAGCCGACCTTTTATCATTTATTCGTGTCGTTAGTACATTCAGCAGACTTCAAGAAACAGAGAGAGAGAGAGAGAGAGAGAGAACTGAGCTGAAACTTGACTCATTGCAAAAAGGTCGATCTGTTCTGCTCTTAGGGATTAAGAACGTTCAACCCTGCAAAAGAGTTTACTAAAAGGTGAAAACTTTATTTAATTTGCTTTTTCTTTTCCATTTTTGTTACTTGTTATGTGTAAGAAAGAGTGATTAGGATCTTGCTCGTGTATTTAATGACTCTTTGCTTCAATAATTTGTTCTTCTGAATGAAATTGTTGTTCTGTAATGTTCAGTGGCTGTCCCCGTTGCGTAATTTTCGCAAATTATCTATTTAAGTTTCTAAATTTTTCAATACCCTAACTGCATAGCCCATGTAGGATAGTAAGACTCGGCCTCCTACTAAGAGATCATGGTTCCGCCATTGGTATGTTATATGAGAAGGAAAATTATATACATACATGTGTACCTTCAATATATAGTATTGTAGTTGGATGCTATGTGTTAATTCTTTGCTTAAGGAAAATATCAATACATAGAATCTTGTTAAATTTTATTGTTTTAACACTCACATGGGCAGAACTTGTTAAGAAATATAATATGGGTAATATTATTTTATTCACTCAAATCAGGAAATTATGATACAAGAGATGTTTATATATAATATTGTACAAGGATTAACTAGTAAAATAAAATAACACAAGAGGTACAATCAAAATAAAACTTTAACACTCCCCCTCAAGTTAGAACATGAAGATCTGTAATGGCCAAATTGCGAGAGAAAGACTGATGAAGATCGTGGCAAGGAGCTTGGTGAAAACATCAACAACCTTTGAATGGGCAGGAACATGCAAAGGAAGAATCAATGCATAATGCAATTTCCCATGGACCAAATGATAATAATCTCAATATGATTAGCATGCTCATTAAAAATCAGATTATGAGCAATATGAACCGAAGACTTATCATTACAAAACAGACCAATCAAGAACCCAGTAGTGGGCCGCCAACCAAAGCAACTCACAATACTCAACCTCAACAGACGAACGGGAAATAATAGACTGATTTTTGAACTGCCAAGAAATAGGATTAGAACCCTAAGTGATAAAGAACCCAGTAGTAGACTGTCGAGTAATAGGACAACTAGTTAAATTAGAATCTGTATAAACAGGCGACTTCAAAGAACTATGAGTAGCAAAAATACTGTGACCAAGCAAGCCCTTGATGTAACGAAAGACCCGATAAGCATGCCGACGATGAATATTCCACAGAGCATGTATAAAGTGGTTGAGATAATTAACAGAAAAAACAATATCATGACAACAATAAACACTTGGATAAGATAAAAGAACTCCATCGTCAGGAAAAGGCGCAAGTTTCGCTCAATGGGAAAGGAGGCAGGACGCCCACCTAACTGACCAGCATCGGATAAAATATCTAAGGCATATTTCTGTTGAGATATAAAAATATCAGAGGGTGACGAAACAACCTCCAAACACAAAAAATACTTCAAACTCCCCAAGTCCTTGATGCTAAAACGAGTAGCAAGAAACTGTGTAACAACAACAATACTGGCGGGATCATTTCCTACAACCATAATATCATCAACATACACCAGCACAACGGTAAAAGAATAGGCAAAAACCTGAGTAAAAAAAGAATGATCCGATGCAGACTGTCGATAACTAGCAGAAATAAGCACAGTAGACAACTTAGCATAACATTGTCTAAACGCCTTCTTAAGCCCATAAAAAGACTTATGCAAGCGACTAATGCAAGCCTCCCCCTGGCCAGCAAGCTCAGGTATCAAGTACATATAAACCTGCTCATGAAGGTCACCATGTGAAAATACATTATTCACATCCAACTAATGCAAGTATTATCGACAAGCAGCAACAATAGCCAATAAACAGCGTACCGTAACCAATTTGGCAACAGGAGCAAATGTATCATAATGGTCAAGACCTTCCTGTTGAATATAATCTTTAGCTACTAATCGAGAAAAACGATCAATTGACCCATCTGTATGCAATTTAGTCTTGTAAACCTACTTACATCCTATCGGCCTCTTATCTAAAGGTAGAGGAACCAAAATCTAAGTGCAATTAGCCTTAAGGGTATCAAGCTCAGACCCTATGACATCACATCATTGTGAATGTCGTACAGCCTCCGACAAAGAAATAGGATATGAAATCTCATTAATAGATGTGAGAAAAGCATAAGGATGGGGAGAAAAATGATGATAAAAAAGGTTTGTAGAAAGAGGATGTACTATAACCGGGGCCGCAGAAAGAGTAACAGTGAGGGCATCAATCCATAGACAATCATAATCAAAATGGTATTTAGGACGGGCAGTGGTCCATTGAGGACGGGTATTATGGCGAATGTGGGTGGCATAATGGGTTGGAGGTGGAACAGGTTGGAAATAGTGGAGGGTGAGGTGATGAGCAACCAGTTCGGGAGGAAAGAATAACTAGTTTTGGTTGAACCGGTTTAGGAGAAACCGATGCGAGGAAGTTGGAAGGTGGGGCAAGCGGGGAGAATACAGGTGAAGGTGGACCAGGTCAGCGAGGCTATGAAGGGTTGGGTCGGGGCTAGATGGATTGGGTTGGCGGCTAGAGGTGGGGATGGGCCTGTGGGGATGTCGGGCCTAAGGGAGCTAGGTGGAAGAGTAAGGTGAGATGGGCTAGAACTCACCCTTGAAATTTTTTTTACAAAGGGAGAGTATTTATGTAATTATATATAAAAATTTTAATTTATTAGTAGTTGATGTGGAATAATATTTAACAACTATTACTTCATTGTATCACCATCCATAATTTTGAACTTATCGGAAACATAAATTATCCGAAACTAATGCTCATGTATTCATATGTTTCTTTTTCGTATTAAAAAACGGTTAGTAATGTAATGTGAATATTGTATTTTTATCATTATGAATTTTATTTTTAAGAAATCGTTCCCTTTCTAATGTGAGAACAATGTTCTATCATCTCTCCTTACGTTCAATTCCAAACAAAAGAAGCCTTAGTATGAGTCGAAGACAGTGGCGAAAGCAACTCTCTACCAACAGATTCAACGACAAACTCTATAAGTTTATGTTACCTAAATAATATTTTCAGACTATGATTTAATGCATAGCAATTAATCTATATTAATTTGAATGCCACCCAATAGACGATTATTGTAGGAATGTCGTTGTCAAAATGCGAAAAAAATTATGTATTCTCTTCTCGTATAGAATTTTCTGTAAATAATCTCATAATGAAGTGATTGGAAAGTCTTATGACAACCTAATCATATTTTTCTATTCAATTCTAGATAAGGCTTCTATGCATTGGCAATTAATATAATTGCAACTATTTCATGTTGGAGAATATATATACCTATCTTATCTAAACAACATATATTTTTCTTCTTGGCCTTTTTATTTATGTTTAGATTCTATTATTGCAATGTTATAGAATATTGTTGTTGCAGTTGTTTAGTTGTGCAATCTCTTTGAAAATCTTAAATCATATTGGTAACAACCATGCATAATTTTATTTTCATGTTAAAACCCTATAATTGAAATGCCATATGTTAACACTATGTTTTAGCGAATTTTTATTGGCAACAAATGCCACAACAACAATAATTGGCTTGTTAGTCATCCAAATAAAATTGTTGTACCATTGTGTTTCTTCGAGTAACCCTTATGCATGTACGTACTAAAATTCCAAAAATTCTAACGGAATTATTATGGAACTTTAATTACAGTCATAGTGACTCTTGAGCAAATTATATTGGCGTCATGACTTTAACGTCGTCATATTATTTATGGAATCTGGCTCAACAAGTTTATGATGGGGCATTATTCATACGATTGCACAACTTTTAAACTAGTTTCACAAGAAAATATGAGACAGAAATACTGTAAGAACTTTAGATTGTGCAAGGCTTCTATTTAATTGCTCAAACAATTAGGGTATACATAAATAAAACTATTTATAATTAGTCTATCTGGAGCAACAGCAACATTGAGCCCTAAGGTAAATAGAAATCAATGAATATGATTAAAAAAAAAAAAAACAACAACAACAACAACAACGTCACGAGTATGATGATCGATTCTTGCTTATGGTGTATGAAATTTGTATTATTTTACTCGGGGTCGGTAAACGATTCTTTTTTTCATAACTATGTGCTGGTCCTATATACAAACTATGATAATTTATATTGATAAAAACATAACTTTGACTGAAATAAAAGACCCTTGCCATAACTAAACAATCTTTCTACTAGTCGATCCGATCGGGTGCAAATCAAATTTTTGTGACTTGTCAAAGGGTCACTTCTTCGACCTGGCTCGTGATGAGAACGACGGTACATTTAAGATGAGACAATCACAATATATAATGACACCCAAAATTATAAATATTTTACATACTATAAAAGATAACATTACATAGTAAATTGCTTCTTATAATATAATCGCTACATCAAGAGTGGAAGATTGAATTCTTTTTATCTGACTATTGTCTCTTTATTTCGTTCACCCTTAATTAAAATTGTTACAAGTTGGCAATAATAACACAAACTAGAGGAAATAATTGTAAGTATTTTACACCCTATAAAAGATTATATTACATTAAATCTCTCTACAAAATTGTAACTTACAATATCTTCACTACATCAAGAGTTGAGAACGAAATTTATTTTCATGTACCAACTGTATCTTTGATATATTAATCCTTAATTAAGATTTAATTAATGATTTAAGGAAGCACAAAACATATATGTCACTTCAAGTCAACATTTGTGATCTTCCACTGATAGTCCAACATGTGGACAGATATTGGTCCTCATATTATTCATTCAACATTATCTCAAACCATAGTATTATTAAAACTCTCACATTATTGGTTGCGTCTTTATATACATTTTATTATTATTATTATTATTATAAATAAATTATAAATATCCCTTTGATGGGTAAGAAACTGTACAATCCTTGCAGATGTGGTCAAGTTATAATTCTTTTTCAATTTTAGGCAGACGTTGATAATACAGAACAAGGTATATGAATCGCCGCCCAAATAATTATAAATGCAAATATTTTTTTCAGCGAATAAGACAGGACAACAACTGATACTTTATATTTTAACGCTAAATTACTTTCTTAAATAATTATTCTATCAACTAGCATAGGCATAGAGAGTATTGGAATGGCAATCACCACCCGATGGTGAGCTTGGTGACCGAAAAAATGGAATGGCTCGGTGAGATCGAGAGTTCATTGTGCTATAACTCATACTAGAGTACTCTACTTATACCTCTTAGTGTACGAGAACCCCCCAAAACGGTTCTATCCTTTCAACAATATGGCCATTGTCTCTCAAAGTAGAAATAAAGCGGTTAGCCGGACGAATATATTCGTGCCATACGCATACTAAAACTTTTTAAGACGAAATTGTAAGAAAAGTTTGTTTTAGTATAGTAGCAATAAGTTATAAAAAAAATTTGTTTTTATACATTCATTACTGCAAAACATAATTAATGATGGAACTTCAAGACAATATTCATCATCCAAATCTTAAAATTTCAATAAATAGTGATCGGCTAAATAGAATCATATTTAGATTTCACGTTGGATCGTTAAGAGTATTTGCAGCAGATTATGTAAAATGTATCTTTTATCTATTTTAGATATTCAATTTAGATGTTCTGTAAAAAAAGTGTTTGCAGCAGATTATCTA